>JASDQU010336708.1:0-12605 GCA_032191745.1 Picea mariana | reverse complement strand
TATCAATTGGTTTCCTATTGGACATCTATCATTCTCATCAATGCATATTCATTGTTCATCAATCATCAATCAATCAATTACTTGACATCAATCAAACCAAACCATTTACATCAATGACGCCTGATCCAACAATATCCCACATAATCAAACCATTGGAATCAATGACAACATGATCCAACAATTCATGTCATATTTCCATGGTCTTCTCAACAAAAGATGACATACATCCATGGGAATCATGTCACATAGAATTTCATCCTTATACCTACCTATTTTAAATTCAACCAGACATTGTTGAGTAATTGTTACCTGATGACCTTTCTGGAACAATGAGACCTTATATGATGTCGGATGTTCAGTCGTCTCCATCTCTAGCTTCTCCACCATTTCCATGGATACTAACTTGTTAGTGCTCCCACTGTCAATTATCACCTTGCAAACCCTGTCCTTCATTTTTCAAGATGTCGTGAAAAAATTGTTCCTTTGTGCTGGCTTTTCGGCCTTTGGCTCTTGATTCAAGAGAACCTTCTTCATCATCAAGGATTTCCCATCCTCTGCACCTTATGCCTCAACATCTCTTTTATGCGCTTCCAAAATGTGAGTTTCACCTCTTTTCTTCCTCTCGGGACAATCCCAAGACATATGCCATGTTTTTCCACATGCATAACACCTTCTCCTCCTCCGCCTCTTCCTCTTCCTCTGGGAAAAGAACTTCTACCACCACTCTTCCTTCCTCGATAACTTCCTCCTCTCTTAGAGAGACTATGTGGTTTCTCTGCCTCTTCCTTGGGCTTTTGTGATTTCTCCTAGGAAACTCCTTTTCCTCTGTTCAATCTTCGATCTCTATTTTGTTGACTCTACTTCCTGGGCAACTTCTCTTCTTCTTTCAGTGCAATTTGATATGCATCCTCTACTTTTATGACTGTCGCCATATTGATTTCATCCTGGATATAATATCTCAGGCCATTAATATATCTAACAACTTTCTCTTTGTCTCTCTCTCTCTGTGTCTAGCCCTAATGTTCAATTTTTAGATCTCCTCTTTGTACTCCTTCACGATCAATCCTCTCTGCCTCAGGTTCTGCATCCTTCTGAATAGATTTATCTGGTAATCCTTGGGCATGAATTTTATCTTTAACTTCACTACCATTCGATCCCAACTCTTGATCTTTTGTTTTCCCTTGCTCCTTCTGTCAACCTACAATTCATCACACCATAGTGTTTCATGTCCTTTCAACCTAGTGACATCATGTATTACCTTTTTCTCCTCTTTGACATCCTCATAGTCTAAATACTTATCCATTTCTCGTATCTAATCAAGAAATTATTCTATGTCTAAATTTCCTTCATACATAAGGATGTCAATCTTCTCTCTGGCTTCCAATTTGAAAATCGCTTTCAACAAGCGTTCTTCCACAACATCCTTAGCTACAACTTCCTCAGCTTCTACTTCTTTAATTGCTGCCTCACTGACGTCTCCAGCATCAGGCGCTCTTCTTTGGTTTGTCTCCATGGCATCCAACCTCGCACGTAGTTCTCTCATCTCTCTTTCCATAGCTCTGTTAGCTACAGGTGGCTCATCACATCTTCTAGGCCTCATTGTGTTGATGTTTCTGATACCCCTTGCTGATATCAACCTACTACTCTTTCTATAGAAATCAATTATGTACTTGCTCTGATACCACTCTTGGCACAAACCCTCTTCCCTCCAAAAGGCTTCTTGACCTCCCAGTCTTGGATTGGTTGAAATACTGAGTTGGAGTGACTCCTTGGGTCCCTTCGGGCACTCACAACCACTCTAGCTACACACACAGGTCCTTTTCTCAAATGAACACGGCTGTGACCTTGATCTTGTCTCTCTACGATTTGAACTTCGCAGATATCCCTAATTCTTCCCTCATATTTTCCCAAAGCGCTCTTCTCTGAGTTTTCGAACTTCCACCATGGATATCCTTAGATCCACCGGCCCCACTATGGTTTGGGTTTCGCATCTTCATGAAACTCTATCACTCCCATCCATGAATCTCTGGACTTCCGATTCTTGAATTCCTTAATCCATTTCCACGTTCTTCTTTTGCGATCAACGACTGAGGTTGAATCACACTATGTGATTCTGCTTTCAGAAAGTCTCAAAATTTCCTAAACTTCGAAGTTCCAAAACACCTTATGGCTATCCTCCATATGACTCTCCTAGATCTGACGATCTGGAATCGTTCGTCTCCCTCTGAAACAAATCTCATTCGTTGATTTCAATGACAACTCTAGGGACTTCTCTCCTTGAATAATTTCCATCATTCTCCCTCATGAACTTTACCTCTTCTACCTTCTCACGTTCCTCTTAACACCCTCTTCGACACTTAGTCAAAATATTGATCTGTGCACACCTTGCAACAAATCCTCTTCCACAGTCGACTCCTCTATGGATGAATTTGCACTCCTTGCAATTGTTCTCCACCCGCTTCTATCTCTCATGACCGAAATCATGCTACTCCTATTAAGATTTTGAGTCTGAAAACTCTGTCACACACTCCTTCCAGACGTCGATGCACTCCTTTCATACAACAAATTATTTCTATCTCTTCTGAGCTTAGAGTCGAAACAGACTCGGTCATGCACTTCTTGCGGACACTATGCATGACTTGCACTCGCTCAATGAAGAGAAACAATTGAAACTTATTCACTCTTCATAGTGACTCATACATTCAACTATGAAAATGCATTCATGGATACAAGAACAAGAAAATAACAGGGAATTGAAAATAAACAGAAAGCCTATCACTCATTCAGACATACGCATAACAACACACACTTGGAACACTATTCCTCTATTATATTCATTCAAATGAAACTTGCATACATTCATACAATATTTCTCTGTATCTCCCAACTCTTGACTACAATGACAATATATACATTATATTCAAGAGCCTTTCAACAACCTCTACTTGGCAACAATACAAATCTTTTATAGAAAGGGACTCTCTTGAGTTCTTCCCTCCAACTACTCTATGCTATCCCATCGGAATTAAATGCTATCAACTACTTATCATTTATTACAATAAATATCGAGTCCGATCTATCTCATTAAAACAAAATACATCTCCACATTGATCTTATGAGATGGCTCAGCCTCTATCATTAAAGATGTTCATAACTCAAAAAGATTTGTCAGATATTACATTAATACATTGATCTTTTAAATTCAAAACATTTCAAAATATGCGCTAGTGCGCCCAACTATCTCATGCTTGTGCTTTGCTGGTGATGCTCCTGCATCACCTTCTAACTGTTCTGAATATTATTACCAACAATATTTTCAGTATTATTCTTCCTGAACTGGGTAATCTAGTAATCATGACTACTCTCCTTTTACATAAGAATAATTTTACTAGTACCATTCCTTCCTCTTTCAGGAAGCTTGGTAGTGTTAAAACAATTACGACATTCTCCAACTCTTTCAATGGCTCTTTACCGCCCAAAATTAGAAATTGCAGTTGGCTGCTACATATGTTCTGTGGACGACGTAGGAGGCACGTCGGCACCCAGGTCTTAGCGATTACAACTCCTGGACACCAAAACCACACCACAACAATATTGTCGAGTTTGTGATACATGAGAGGGCCGTGGGACCCATCACTTAGGGTCTCGGTGGTTGGAGAGGTGAGACACAAGAATGCAACAATGGTTGCAAATTCATGAGATGCGAGAAGCCGAGAAAGGTGTGGGGCCCATAACTTTGAGGTTCGGTGATTGAAGCACCCAACACGAAAATGAAATGAAACAAATGCTCCTGAGTCACGATATTGCAAACATACTTTGAACTCAATGCTTGGGGGTTTTGAGTATCTGCGTGTTGGAAGGTGAAGGGATCTATTGCACGAGCTGATAACTGACCAGAAGAAGAAAAAACCAGAAATAGAGTTTACAAACTCAATAACTCAAAATTATAAAAGCAGAGCACTCCAAATACAGAATAACAAATTTTATTCAAAAAACTTTCAAGCTACTTTTTTGTCCTAACATTACAGTTCAACTGTGGTATTTTAAACACTAAAAAATTTCCCCTTCGATCCTCTAAAAATTTTAATCAAAGTGGTGATGGTGTTTGGTTTCCTTGAAAGGTTAAGGTGGCCACCGTTTAATCTATGTAAGACAAAAATTGTAATCAGTGGTTAATCCTCAAGTCTCGAAGGGTCAAGCCACTGATTTATCGTTTTCATAGAGGTGATGAAATGATTACATCCTGACATACTCCCTCTCAATCATTTCAGAGAAAAACGAACCGAAAATATGTAAAACAAAATTGTTGTAAACAATGCATTATAGCTTGCAGACCCCAATATTTCTTCTATGGATTTTAAACAATTCATTTCCCAAAGGCTTCATAAATATGTCTGCAAATTGTTCTTCAGATCTGCAGAACTGAACAAAACTCTCTTTACCAGTTACCAGCTCTCGAATGAAATGATACCTTGTATCAATGTCCTTACTCTGTTTGTGAAAGACGTGATTCTTTGACAGTGCAATGGCAGATTTATTGTCACAGACAATTTGGGTTGCATCATTCTAGTCATGCAACAATTCATTCAAGATCCTTCTCATCCACACAGCTTGAAATGTAGATGCAGCTATTGCAACATACTCTTCCTCAGTAGAAGATAGAGTCACAATGGGTTGTTTCTTCGATGCCCATACCACTACTTCATATCCAAGACTGAACACATACCCATATGTGCTTTTCCTGTCATCAATGGAACCTGCAAAATCACTATCAGTATATCCGATCAGCTCAAAGTTTAAACTTTATATGTATCAAATACCAAAGTCAGTTGTTCCAACAACATATCTTAGGATCCTCTTTCCTTATTGGCAATGAGTACACTTCGAAGTCTCCATGAATCTTGAAATCAAACTTACAACAAACATGATATCAGGTCTGGTTGTTGTTAAGTACATAAGGCTTCCAGCCAGCCTCTTATACAGAGTTGGATCAACATGTGATCCCTCATCATACTTGCTAAGTTTAATACCAGTTGCCATACGTGTTGCAGCTGGTTTACAATTCAACATTATAAACCTTTTCATTACTTCATTTGCATAGTTAGTTTGACAAATGAAAATGCCATCATCAGATTGATCCACTTCAATTCCAAGAAAATACTTCATCAATCCTAAATCAGTCATCTCAAACTCTATTTTCATGGCATTTTTAAAATCATCTACAGATAGACAATCAAAATTTTACCTTTCTGGTTTACCTTTGTATACAGAGTTGGTTCACTTGGACTTCTATTGAATCTAACACTGATCAGGTATTCATCAATCCTGCTATACCAAACTCTAGATGGCTGCTTCAATGCATATAAATCTATCCTTAACTTGTAAACTTTATCTCTATGTTTATCAATCTCATAACCCATAGGTTGTCTTACATAAACCTCTTCTTCCAAATATCCATTCAAGAATGCAGATTTGACGTCCATTTGATGCATGATCCATCTATTCTGAGCTACAATAGATAATACCATCCTCATAGTGTCAATTCTTGCTACAAGAGCAAATGTTTCATTGTAATCAATACCCGGTTGCTGACTAAACCCCTGAGCTACAAGTCTTGCCTTGTACTTTTAAACTTCACCATCTACATTCAACTGACTCTTATAAACCCACTTAAGACCAATATTGTTATTACCTTTAGGTAAATCTACAAGATACCAAGTGTTATTTCTTTCAGTGGAATCAATCTCCTCATTCATTTCTCTTATCCAGACATTCTCTTCAACAACTTCATAAAAAATTACAGGATCACATGCCATTAATGCAAAATTTGAAATCTGATCTACTTCTTCATTATGATCATACAATTCTCTTAAGCTTCTAGTCTTATATCCTTTAAATATGTTTCTTAATGAAGATAAAGTGGGATTTGATTCACTACTTACCTGTGAATCTGATTGATGTCCACCATGTCCAGATGTCTCACCACGCTCATGAGTTCTGAGCATTCTAAATTGATATGGGATGAAATATGGTGCTTGCCTTGTTGGAATTCTTGTTGCAAGTGTATGTGCATGTGGAACCATCTGTCCATATCCTTCAGCCTGCTCAGCTCCATCATCATCTTCATGGGGTAACACAACTCCCTCTGAAATTGATTTGTCAATACTTCCATCCCATGCTTCATCTTCTTTAAATTGAACATCTCTGTTGATTACATATTTCTGGGTGATGGGATTGTAGAGTTTATATGCCCTAGACTCTTCAATGTATCCAACAAAGATACATCTATCGCTTCTGTTATCCAACTTCCTCCTCATTTGTTATGCCCTAGACTCTTCAATGTATCCAACAAAGATGCAGGTTGCTGAATACAAGGTAACCCCTTTACCATATGTTTCTTATGTAACATATCTAAGCCACCAAAATGTAAATGACCATATCTCAAATGCCATAACCAAGATTCATCTAAGATTCCAACTTTATAAGCATTCAAAGAACCACTCAAATCATTTTTCATAACAAGTGGAAACATTCTATTCTTGGTCATCTCTAATCTTGCAATCAACAGTTTGTTGGGAAATTTATCATAGATTGTACATACCTTGTTCTTGAAGAACACTGTACTTTTTCTCCATGAGTTGTCTAACACTAATAATATTTCATTTTAGACCAGGCACAAAATAAACATCATCAATATTTCTTTTTTGATTCTCCTTAGTGTAAACTGGAACTACACCTTTACCATTAACTATAACCTTACAGTCATTTCCCAGTTTTACTTCAAACTGAATACTATTGTCAATAAATGAAAATAAATCCTTATTACCAGTCATGTGGTTACTGCAACCACTATCCAAAATCCAAATATCATTTGCACTTTTCTGAGTGACATTACAGGTCAAAAACAAAGGATTTTGATGATCCTCAGACTCATTTGTAATATGTGCAGACTTCTTTCCAACATCTGTCTGTTTCTTCCAACATTTGTTAGCAAAATGCCCAAACTTCTTACAATAATAACATTGTACTTTAGTTTTATCATGCCTCTGATTTTATTGTTGCCAGGGTTTGCTGCTGCTCCCTCTTAAATTATGAGGATTCTGCTGGGACTTCAGCTCAGACTCTGATTCAGCTCTATTGTCCCTTCGACCAAAAAATGGACCTCCTCTTCCACGAGTATGAGACCTTCCTCTGCCTCTTCCTATAGTAACATGCAATTGGGATTTGAAAGAATGCTCCAATGATCCTTCTTCATATCTAGATATCCTAGATTCATGAGCAACAAGGGAACCTATTTACTCATCAATTTGCATTTGAATTAAACCCTTAAATTCCTCTATGGGTATGCCAACGGGTTCAAAATTCTTGGGTAAACTTCTCAGAACTTTCACAATAACTCTCTTATTCTCAATATCATCTCCATACTGCCTAAGTTGGTTCACAACACTCATTATTTGAGTCATGAAAGTATCAACACTTTCAATATCCTTCATCTTCAGATTTTCAAAATTTCTTCTCAAGTTATGCAACTTGAATGTCTTCACCTTGGACACTCCTTGATAATAGGTTTCAAGAATGTCCCAAGCCATATTCAAAGATGCATCACTAGCAATCTTCATAAAAATGGCTTCGTTTAATCCTTGCTGGATTAATCCAAGAGCTTTATTATCTTTTTTCTTGTTTTTCTTCAACAAAACATGGTCAACATTAGACATAGCCAATTCTGCTGCAACATTAGTTGGCTTGGCATAACCATCAATAACATAAGTCCACAAATTCTGAGAACATAAAATCGTCCTCATCCGAATATACCATGAATCATATGACTTCTCGCTCAGGACAGGAACCTGAATCTGAGAAGAACTTCTACTAGACGCAACCATTTATAAAAGTTTGAAAGGAATCAAATAAATTCTCGCATAGTAAAATTGGGCACAAACAGGGACAATAAGCAACTGAAATGATACAATACATGTTCTGATACCAAAATTTGGGCAACGTAGGAGGCACATTGACACTCTGGTCTCGGCGATTACAATGCACGGACACCAAAAACACACCACAACAATATTGTCGAGTTCGTGATACACGAGCGGGTCGTGGGACCTAGCACTTCAGGTCTCGATGGTTGGAGAGGTGAGACACAAGAATGCAACAATGGTTGCAAAGTCGCGAGACGTGAGAAGGCGAGAAAGGTGTGGGGCTCGTAACTTCTGGTTTCAGCGATTGAAGCACCCAACACGAAAATCAAATGAAACGAATGCTCCGGAGTCGCAATATTGTGAAAATATTGTGAATTCGGTGCTTGGGGGTTTTGAGTATTTGTGTGTTGGAAGGTGAAGGGATCTATTGCATGAGCCGACAGCTGACCAGAAGAAGAAAAAACCAAAAATAAAGTTTACAAACTCAATAACTCAAAATTATAAACGCATACCACTCCAAACACAGAATAACAAATTTTATTCAAAAAACTTTCAACCTTCTTGTCTGTCCTGAATTTACAATTCAATTGTGGTATTTTAAACACTAACAAATTGCCCCTTCGATCCTCTAAAAAGTTTAACTGACTTTACAATTCAACTTTTTTATTTTAAACACTAACAAACTGCCCCTTTGATTCTCTAAAAAATTTAATCAAGGCGGTGATGGTGTCTGGTTGCCTTGAAAGGTTAAGGCAACTACTGTTTAAGCTATGTAAGACAAAAATTGTAATCGATGGTTAATCCTCGAGTCTTGAAGGGTCAAGCCAATGATTTACCATTTGCACAGAGGGGGTGAAATGATTACATCATGACATGTTCTTCTTAACCTCCAGACTGCAAGGAGAGATTCCATGGGAGATTGGGAATTTGAAAAGGCTTGTAACGATGGTTCTGTTCAATAATCATTTGACGGGTACTATCCCTTCTTCTATCGGCAACTACAGCAGCCTTGAAACCATTACTATTTTTATCAACTCCTTACATGGTACGATACCAGGGGAGATAACCCTGTTGGAAAATATGAGAAATTTATGGGTTTATGACAATCATCTTACAGGCTCAATCCCTGCAGGTTTTTTCAGTGGACTGCTAAATTTGGAGGCATTTGATGCATCCAAAAACGATCTTACTGGACCTATACCATATGAAATGGGAAATCTGAAGAATTCAACGGTCTTGAAGCTCGATTTCAATAACATGTCCGGGTTGATCCCCTCATATTTTTCGAATTTTACAAGCCTGAAGATTCCAGATTTATCATTCAATAAGTTTGAAGGCACATTGCGTCAAGGACTCGACCTTCTTTCCAATCCGACAATGTTGTCTCTGAGTAAAAACAATTTCGTAGGTCTGCTGCCTGTTGTGCTTGGAAGCTTCAACAACCTCAAGGGCAAAGATTAAAAGACAGAACGAGCATGCTAAAACGGCTATTTCTTCTGGAATTTGGATTGGGGTTCACTTTTCTTTCAATCATTGTGATCTTTAATATTTGCACTCAAAGATATTTAAGTCCATGAATGAATTGTAACCTTAGAGGTACTTAAGAAGGTTTTGCATTATCATTTTTCCATTGTCACCAAGACAATTGTTACTTTTATTTCACTTTAGACTTGTTCTTTTTTCATTTATTTCACTTTAGGTCATTCTTTTTTCACAAAGGGGTAACCTAGAAAAAACGTTTATGATCAACTTTAGAAATAAAGGGAGGGTGGTGTTGCCAAATGTTTAACAAGTAGCGTATGCTTGTCATTGATGGAAAGTACAACAGTGGAGATGGCAGGATAAGAAGGATAAAATCCCTTGGGGATTCGGACGTGAAATCTCAAGAGGAACAACATTGAGGAAAATGCACGCAGCAAAGCTCAAGATACAGGAGTTTGTAGAGGAGAAGGAAGACAGAGATCCAGTGACCATTGGATCCCATTCAAATTTCTCGAAAGGTCGACAGCCCTCAGATCTGCAGAAGCTGCGAGGGAGATAAGCCTCGAGAGCAAGAAGAGAAGTCCCGACATGAGGAGTTGTCATCGGCATATCAGCCATCGGGAGATTGGAGTTCTCAAGTTCGTGAGAATCGGGACATTGAAATTCTTGATATCCCGACATAATTGGGACCGTCCATTTGGAAGGATGCGTGGTAGCGATTGGGTGCCACCGGGAGAAGCTTGACAGGAGGCTTCATCAGAGAATCGAGAATCAGAGCTTCATGAGTCCCGTGAACAATTACAACAAAAACCTCGAAATCGCGATGAAAGAAATCCCGACTGAACTTGAACCGTTAGATCAACATGTGATCTAGACCATCGATCCAACTCACGATAGCAGACCACGTCATCTAGGGACACGTGGCACAACCAGGTAATGACAGGTGTTAGGCAGATTCAACACTTCAGACACATGTAAGTCACGAATCAGAGTGACACGTGGAAGTATTTAACACATGTCAAACCACGTGTGACGTCAGCAGAGTATCGGGGATCGGGACTTTGAAATGACAAAGTCACTTGACATCAGGAATGTCGATTTCATGATATGCGATATCACGATGTAATCTGAGCCATCAGATTAAGGTTAAATCTGAACCGTTGATTCCAGTCAATGGAGAGGTGTCGGGGATCGGGACATTGAAATGACAAAGTCACTTGACATCAGGAATGCCAATTTCACGATGAGCGATTTCGCAATTTAATCACAACCACTAAATAAAGATCGCATCTGGACAATTGATTCAAGTCTGTATCAGAATTTCGTGGATCGCGAATTCGAGAGGCAAAGAACTCATTGCATCAAGAATGTCGATTTCGCGATATGCGAAATTACGAAATGATCTGAGCCATCAGATCAAGTGTTGATCTGGACCGTTGATCACAGCCTGTATTGGAGTTTCATGGATCACGAATTCATGAGGCAAAGAACACAATGCAACGAGAATCCCGATCTCACAATATGCGAAATCGTGAGTGAATCTGCACTGTCAGATCCATAAATGATCAGGACCGTAGATGTAACTCCATATCAGAGTTTCGGGGATCGCGAATTCAAAATGGAAAGAACTCAATACAACAAGAATCCTGATTTCGCGATGTGCGATATCACGATCCAATCGTGGCCGTTGAAACAAGTTCATATCTAGACCGTTGGTTCAACTCCGTGTTGGAGTTTTGTGAATCGCAATATGGAGAGACATAAGGCTGTGGTCACATCCCTTGCTCACGGGAAGAGAAGGAATCAGTCCAGATAAGCTCCACATCGGAGTTTCGAGGATCGGAATTTGTAAGTGACTAAAACTATGAATTCCAAGAGTGACGAAATCGCAATATATGAAATCTCGATTGGATCTGAATCGTTGGATCAAGTATTGATCGCAGGGCTACTGTTGCATGCAACAGTGAAACTGCCATAAACGACTGATGGTTTCAGCCAGAGGACTGGAAGACACTTGGGAAAATGGCCAGAGAAGCTGAAGAGTTATGATGAAGATCACGCAGAGAACTCGAGAGGTGGAGAAGATTGGTGCGGTTGGAGCATGCAAAGGAATGGAGAACATTGCATGCACAAGGTGCACAGAAGCTATAAATACAGAGTACAGAGAAGAGAAGGTGTTGTTGTTGTTGCAGTGTCTATTGGAGTTTGCTGTGGTGATTCATGGTTGAAGAAGAAGAAGAGTGCAACAGCTGAATTGAATAGAAGAGGATCTGCGCAGTGAATGGGTATGGCACACAGAGTTTAAAAAGCAGAAGAATAGACAGCGCAAGTGATCTGAGTAGAAAGGCAATAAGGCAGACATAGCAACAAAATGGAACAGAACAGTGATAAGTCAGGTAAGCCATCATCGAACATCATATCACTGTAATAAATTCAGTAGCAAAGATTTATATTTCAGGGTGGTTGGGNCATCTTGCAAAATAAAGGTTGTACCCTCATTATGAGTTGGTGCTCATATGTATGATACTGTAAAGATTGTAACCATTACTTATCATATAAAGAAAAAGAGGTTTTCACCCTACATGGGTTTCCTCAGGAAATATCTGTCTCTTTGTTTCTCATATATGTGAATGATGTTGAAACTGTGTTTATTTCTCTGCATTATTGTGATCGTCATTCAGTGTTTTTGCAAAGAGTTTTAAAAGAAGCATAATTGTTTAAGCACGGTAACAACTGATTCACCCCCGCCCCCTCTCAGCTGTCTAACAATTGGTATCAGAGCCGACCCCTTTTGTCTAAGGGTAGAGCCTAGAGCTTAAACATGTCAATCCATGAAGGAAATTCAACCAATAAGGCCCCTCTGTTCAATGGAACAAACTTTTCCTTCTGGAAAGTTAGAATGAGAACCTACATAATGGCTTTAGGTGCAGATGTCTGGGATGTGGTAAAGATTGGTTATGTAAAGCCAGTTGTGCTAGCTAATAAGGATGACAAACTAGAATTTAGCTTCAACACTAAGGCTATGAATGCTATCTTGAGTGGGCTTGCAGAAGCAGAATTCGTAAAATTTATGCACCTAGAAATTGCCAAAGAAATGTGGGACAAACTCATTAACAGATATGAGGGTAATGAGAAGGTAAAGGATGCAAAGATTCAACCCTACAGAATACAGTTTGAACAGCTGAAGATGAAAGAAGATGA
>JASDQU010336705.1:1931-12605 GCA_032191745.1 Picea mariana | reverse complement strand
TCAACAGTGATAGTTAAATACACAAAACTATCTAATAATCTTGAGATTGCCTATTTAATGTTGGAAAATGAGATAGCAGATGCCCTCATATAGGACTATGTTTCAAAATCATAACTGAGATTTCCTTATCCACACAAAAGGATGTGATAGGATATTTCTTAGAAAACAAAGGAAAGCTATCAATTTTTATTTTTTTTAAAACCTACAGAAGGCATGGAAATAGCGACGATAGTTCGTCGCAAGTTTTACATTTGTGTCGCAAGCTATTGATAGGAGTTTTTACTCTGCCATGCTTGTTCGTCACTATTGTGACAATATTTTGTCGCTAATTGCAATGCTTTTTCATCACAATTACGGCATCTGTGTCGCAAGCCAGTGGTGGGGTTTTTACTCTGAGACACTTGTTTCGTCGCTATTGCGATGCTTTTTCATCACTATTGCCATGATTTTTTCGTCAGAAAAAAGTATGCCTCTTTTTAAGATGGTGACATGTGGTGGTCTGATTTCATCATTGTTTCCACGAAAAATGAATGCGTGGATATAGCGAAAAAAAACATTCCACGAAAAAAATTGTTTGCCTTCGTGGAAAGTGCGGCAGATATGTGTGGAAATAGTAACGAAAAATCATGGAAAATTTGGTCATATGTAGTAGTGCTCCTAGGCCAATAACTTCTACTAATGAGACTAGGAGAACGAGACTGAAGAATGGATGTTGGACATGTGGAGAGACACATTACCAGAGAGACTATCCTATTGAGAAGGAAAGAGCTACCAGATCACCAGGTCCTACGATAGTTGGAGATTTGGGCAAGGCCCACAGGATACATATAGTAGTGAATAACCACCAGGACAAGAATCATTCCACTGTACTCGAGACGTTAGGTATGATCATTGATCAACATTTTTTTATTTCAATAGATCCAAGAGCTACTAATTTTTTTATATCTAGTGTTGTGCTTAAAAGAATTAAGGTGAAGGCAGACGAACAAGATGGGTTTATACATGTCGAGATGGCATCTGGTGCCAAACAAAAGGTTGGAGGAAAAATTAAGGATTGTAAAATTAACTCGGGTGACTTTGTGACAAGTGTAAACCTATATGTTACAATATTGGTTAGAATCGCATGATGCGATACTTAATTGCAAGATGAAATAGTTCAGTTTAATAGATGATTGGGATAAAGTAGAGTAATTGTAGGAAGAAACTAGGGAGTGTTGTTGAGGTTTATATATTCCTTACAATTACAAAAAAGTATGTGCAACAGGTGTAAGTTATACGCCATATTAGCACTAAACAAAAAGGGGGGCACACAAGGATTATAAAACCTTCCTGTAGTATAATAGTTTGCAGACGTATTTCCAGAGGAACTACTAGGTTTACCACTAGAAAAAGAATTAGAGTTTACCATAGATTTGAAACCTGGAACAGAACCGATTGCAAGAGCGCCATACCGGATGTCGACATCGAAACTACAGTAGTTGAAAATTCAATTGAAGGAATTGTTAGAATTGGGACTTATACGTCCAAGTGTGTTGTCGTGGGGTGCACTAGTGATTTTTGTTAGAAAGAAGGATGGATCGTGGAGGCTTTGCATTGACTATCGTCAATTGAATAAAGCTACGATCAAGAACCAGTATATGTTGCCAATGATTGATGATTTGTTTGATCGTATGAAGGGAGATTCAAAGATTGAAGGGAGATTGGTATATCATTTATTACGGATTAAGGAGGAAGATGTCCCTAAGACCACATTTAAGATGAGATGTAGACACTATGAGTTTATTTTTTTATCATTTGGACTCACGAATTCCCCAGAGGTATTCATGATTTTGATGAATAGGGTGTTCCAAGAATACTTGGACAAGTTTGTACAAGTATTTATCGACGATATACTAATTTATTCTCAAACTAAATAAGAGAACGATGAACACTTGAGGTTAGTTTTATAGTGTCTAAGAGAAAGCAAGTTGTACATGAAACTGTCGAAACGTTCCTTTTATCAGACGAAGATTCATTACTTGGGACATATCATATCTGGAAAAGGTATCATTGTGGATCTAGTGAAGGTTGAGGCTATTATGAAATGACCAAAACCAACGAACTTACAAGAATTATGTAGCTTCATGGGGTTAGCAGGTTACCATCGACGCTTCGTCGAAGGTTTTTCGAAGATAGCAAATCCAATTATGAAATTGCAAAAGAAAAAAAATAAATTCATATGGACAGAGAAATGTGTGGAAGCATTTCAAAAGATTAAGGAGTTATTAAAGACAAGACTGATATTGAAGGCTCCTGACATGGAAAAGGAATTCCTGGTATGCACGAACACATCCAAGGAAGGCCTAGGTTGATTTTTTATGCAAGATAGTCAAGTAATGAATTACATTTCAAGGAAATTAAGAAGGCATGAAGAGAATTACGCAACACACGATTTGGAGTTATTAGTAATCGTTTATGCCTTGAGAGTTTGGAGACATTATCTCATTGGAAAAAAATTCAAGTTAAAGACTGATCACTGTGGATTACAACATATTTTTATTCAAAGTGACTTGAACATGTGACAAAGGCGTTGGTCATAACTGCTTAGCGAATATGACTTTGAGATTACTTACATTAAAGGAACCATGAACATAGTAGAAGATGAGTTGAGTCGGAGACCATGCATATTCTCAATATTACCTCTTAAAACGAATCTTTGAGAAAATATTCTAGCTTTATAGATTGACCATGATTGATACAAGGAAGTTAGGGATAATACCAGACAAGATACCATGATGGTACCAAGGTATGAAGGTTATTCAGTTGAAAATAATGGATTGTTTAGGTATAATAGCAGATTTTATGTACCTCCTAACGATGAATTAAGAATTTTGATGTTAAGCAAAGCTCATCGAACAGTATTCATGGCTCATCCTGGAGTCACAAAGATGAAGGCAGACCTTAATCCTTTATTCTTCTGGAAAGGAATGAAGACTAACATAGTCAATTTCATGGAGAGAAGTCTAGAATGTCAGCAAGTGAATGTTGAACATAGACATCCATCGGGATTGTTACAGCCACATGTGATTCCTGAATCGAAATGGGAATTCATTTTGATGGAATTTATTGTTGGATTTCCACTGACGACAAGGAGGCACAATTCTATTTTTGTGGTCATTGACACTTTGACAAAGAGTGCATAGTTTATTCTAGTGTGTACGACGTATTAGGCACCATACATAGCTAGAGTTGTTGTAAGCGAGATTGTGAGGTTACATGGTGTATCGAGAAATATTATATTTGATCGAGGATTGGTGTTTACGAGACGGTTTTGGACTAGTTTTCAAGAGTCTTTGGGAACACAATTGAATTTTAGCACAACATATCACCCCGAGATAGATGGTCAAACTGAAATAACAAATCAAATTTTAGAGGATATGTTTTGAATGTATGTAATGGATCAACATAAATTCTGTGAAGAATTCTTACCATTGGTATAATTCACGTACAACAACAGTTATCAGAGTACGATTAAGATGGCACCATTTTGAGTTTCTTTACGGACGATCGTGTCAGACACCTTTGAGTTGGGATCGATAAGGTCCTGGTAGGACCGAAAGTGATCCAATAAATGGAAGAATATATGCAAACAATAAGTCAAAGGATTAAAGAAATAAAAGATCGRCATAAAAGTTATGTTGATGCACATCRCATTGACCACAATTATGAGGTTGGCGATAAATTTTTCTTGCTGCTGAAACTRCATAAGATTTTGATCAAGTTTGGAAAGGGTGATAAACTCTCTCCTAGGTTTGTGGGACCTTTCAAAGTTGTGGAAAAGAAGAGACCTTTGGCTTAMCGAATAGTTTTTTCTGATTCTTTGAGGCATATGCATGATGTATGTYATGTATCTTTTTTGCGACATTATATTTCAACTCTGTCACATGTTATTGACATGATTTCTTTTCAGGTGTTGGACGAGGGTGATCTCATGTCGGATCCAATACATATRCTGGACCATCACACTTGACAGCTACGACGTTGAATAGTCGATCAGGTCAAGGTCTAGTGGGACAACTATAGTCCCCATTCTACTACATGGGAGGATGCATCTGAGATGCATCAACAATTTCCTTATTTATTTGATAGATTATATATATAGGTTATGTCAGATACATTTATTTTTTTGATTTTAGACTGTAAAAAATTCATTATGAGGTTTAAAACATATTGGGGTGTATGTAACATCCAGTTCTACTGAGCACATTTATACAGACTTATTCTTTTAGGAAACTTGTGAGCAAGTGATCCGGTTATGATACATTATGATTATTCTTTGCTAATGAGTTATATTAAGATGTCATTGCGATTATATGTTAGACATATATATGTATCGACAGGTATTATTGATGAGTTTTCTTGAGTGTGCAGGATACATGACAGGTTGATGATGTTGATAAAATCAATGGACCCCTTAGACTCCATATTGAGTAAGAGAGTGGACTTGTATTTGGTTTAAGTTTTAAGTATTGATTTACATGTATATATGATGATTTCAATACGGATGTTATGTATATGGATTATTGACAATTTTCTTGTCAGTGGATGTAGGCTCGGTGATGCTTGCTAATCCGACTCACATAAGGAGTAAAGGAGTCATGCAAAGAAACCAGACAGATGAGGGAGAGGTGTGGCAGTGTCCCTGTCACAACTTACTGACACTCTCGTCGTGGCATGAATGCATGGTTAAAAATTACCTCATTCCGAGAGGTCCACGATGCCATGAGGGCAAACTCAGGCAGTCACTCGGGAGGAATTCTAAGGGGCACACAATAAGGCAGAATCCTTATTCCTTAAACAACCATTAGTCTGTCACAAGATCGACCAAGTGGAGTGTTGACTCCAAGTGTCGGACAAAATTCTAGACTATTCAAAGGCGGGTGACAACTTTGGAGCATGGAAGTGCATCTTGAAGGACACATCGCACAAACAAAATACGAGTCAATAAAAATCTAAAAGGTCTAGAAAATAAAAATAAATACTTAGACTTTGATAGAAAAGAGCATGCAAATGATCATTAAACTAAAAAAAATAAATTACAAAGAGTCTAAGTCTAAAAGAGGTTTGTTTTAGTAAAACATAAAAAAAACGAATAAAATGATCTAAACTAGTAAGATAAGTAAATGAAGTAAAAATAATAAAAGTGGGTAGATGCACATGAAAATAATAAAAGAGATTTTTAAGTAAAAATAAATTAAAACATGAGAGGATAAGTGGTGCACATAGAGTAACATCTTGAATTAATCTTCCACTAATCCTAACTAAAAGAAGACTCCTAATCCAACTCAAACTAAAATCTAGTTAGGGGACAAAAATTAAATGAAGACTTGGGGAATTAAGTGACAACTAAGTGGAAAAATATGAACACATTGAGAAAGGTGAGTGAAATTGTCTAATTAAATAAAGTAAAAAGAGAAATTATGTGTGCAACTTGGGGAGAGTGTGACACATGTAGTGGGTGAATAATCCTTTAATTAAATTATTAAAAATTAATCATTTGTGCATGAGAACATGTGTCATTGAAAAATTCTCTATAAAAGAATTGGAGAGGAAGGGAGAGGGATCTCACTTGAAAAGTATTGTTATGTTGTCAAAAAATTTCTGAACTAGTTTACTTGTTGAGAGTTGAGTTCCAAGATTTGTAAAGATTAGAAGCTCTTACTTGTGAGACAAGTTTTGGTGTTATTGTTTTCTAGTTTATTGTGTGTGGCCCCTTTGTGGCTCGGGGGACTAAGGAGAAAGAAGAGTACCCGCAGCGTTGGCTGAGAGATATCGATAAAGTTCTTGGATTAGCAAGCAAAAAAAGAATCGTTGCGCAAGACTCCGAATTGTAGATTGGGATCAACATTGTCTCAATTTGTGACGGTATTTTATTGTTTTTATTTTTATGTTGCAGATTGTTGAATTCTTGAATATGTAAACGATTATTTATGGATTGGATGAATTTAAACAATGAAGTCACAAATTCTGTAAACTTGTGAGTGTGCTTGTAAACTTCCTTCTTTTATCTGATGGATCTCCATAAGTTGTTTATCTATATATATATATATATTGAGTTTCTCTTGAAAAGTCTGATGCCTATTCTTATCGTTCTGAGTAACGATTTTTCTTTTTAAAATGGATGGCTTTGAGTCGTAGCAATAACGATTCTTAGTTGCGTTGAAAAGAAAATCTAACTTCCTGAATATATTCCGTTAAACTAGCCCTGGATTAATTTTAGAACGAAGGATTAAACTCTCGTTAAAAAGAAAATCTAATTTCCTGAATATATTCCGGTAAAACGTCGGAGCTTTGCCTGTTGATTCGCTTTTAACCTTTCAGTTTCCGCGTGGATGAAATGACGGGGTTATTTTTCCAGCGAGCCTATCCTTCAGGAATGCTTATTGTAAAATCCTTGCATTCTTCGTTTCGCCACTGATTTTCATCGTGTGTGAATTTGGTTAGTTTCACTGTGCGCTCTGTCTTTTTCTTCACTTTTGTCTTGGGCATCCATTGAGGAGTGCTAGTGTGTTAGCATTATTCGTGGAATTAGGTATAAGGAGTCTTACCATTATAACTAATACAATATGAGACAATATATGCTTAATATTTTCATCCTTGTAATAGTTTGAACTTTTATTTTACTCCCTAGGGACATATTTATAAGGATGAACTTTTATTTTACTCCCTAARGACATATTTATAAGGATTGGATTAAGAGTTTAAATTTTATCCTTTGTAATATAAAAGACAATATATGTTTAACATTTTCATCCTTCTAATAGTTTGAACTTTTATTCTACTCCCTAGGGACATATTTATAAGGATTGGATTAAGAGTTTAAATTTTATCCTTTGCAATATAAAACACCAGTAAGTAAGTGATTAGAATAATTGATTGATTGTTGGTCTTTGCGCTTAAAATATTTAGGTTAATGCATAAAATTGCATATTCTTAATTATTGAAAAATAAACGAAATTCTATTGGATATTTTTAAGTTGACAGAAATAATAAATTTTGGCAATTTTAATATTCGCGAATAGATAATAAGGGTGTTACAATTACTTAAATAATAATACATTAGCAAATTTGAAGTGTTTAATTTGAGCAACAATATATTCAAATTAGTAAGTGATTGATGGAACTTGATTAGATGTGTATGTTGTGGGTTCTCTTTTTTTCCATGGTTTGAACAAAAACAAAATTTAGCCCGTGATTGTCATGATTGAATTTCAAGTTATTGATCTATTTCTTTTAGGCATTCATACAAGGGTTTGTTACATATGGTATCAGAGCGGGTTCAACCTTGGGACATCGGATCGTTACACCTTCCATTGTATTATTTTAATAGTTAAATATGTATTGCTAATAAAATTTTGAAATTTGTGCATGACATGTATCATGGTTAGAGGATGTAGGATGAGTAGATGATGTGGTGTGGGAGGAAGAGGTACGCTTCCTCCGAGAGCATCCATGCAAGAGAGATCGGCTCCACTTGGAGAGGAGAAGACTGTTGAGCAGGAGCAGGTTGTTGTGGGAGATGCGGTAGGTATGATGAGATCTTTCCAGAAGATGTCAGAGGTGTTGATCAACTGCCTGGATCGAGATGAGGGCAGAGAGTCTGTGCCTAATGAGGATTCACAGTGCACTCCAACATGTAGTAGTAGTATATATAGAGAACTCGAGAAAGTGAAATTTCTCGAGTTCTGGGGTGCCACTCATGAATTAGCCATCGAGGCATGGTTGGAGAATATGGTGATGTGATTTTCACTATGCGATTACACCTCTAACATGAAGGTTCACATGGTGGTATTTAAACTAAAAGGAAGTGTTCTTCTTTGGTGGAAGACACTCTTACCTCAACAATCATGATCGTTGAAGATGTGTCATGGGAATTGATTAAGGGACGATTCTAGGAGAGGTACTTTTCTGATGAATTCATTGAGCGCCATCTCAATGAGTTCAATGCCTTATGACAAGGTATTTGTACGGTACCGGAGTATGAGGCCAAGTACATGAAGCTACTTAGATATGCTCCACATATGAACACTTAGAAATTAAAGGTTAAAAAGTTTGTGTTCAGTATCAACTTCAAAATCCATGTGAATGTGAGGATCTTGATGCCTTAGACATTGCACGATGAAGTTCAGAAGGCCCTCATTGCTAAGGAAGAGCTAAACAGTGGGGGTTCGGGAAGGACTCCTTCCATAAAGATAGGACAGACACCACTAGGAGCACAGTAGCATCGAACACCAGCTAGATAGACTTCTGGGCATCGTGATACGCCTAGAGGACCTGTATTCTTGACACCACGTCGATAGATTCCTCAGCAAAGGACTCCTTATAGAGAACCACAACAATAATAACAAAAATTTAATCCACAAAAACAACAGTAGTTTAGACCTAGTCCGTAGAACAGACAAATACAACAGACTCCTAGGCAACCAACTTCTACTTATGGGACTAGGAGCACCAGAATGAAGAATGGATGTTGGACATGTGGAGAGCCACATTACCAGAGATATTTTCCTACTGAGAAGGAAAGAACTACCAGATCATCAGGTCCTACAAAGGTTGTAGATTTGGGCAAGGCCAATAGGATACATATAATGATGAATAACCGCCAGGTCGAGCGTCATTCCACCATACTCGAGACGTCAGGTATGATCGTCGATAAATTTTTTTGTATTTTAATAGATCTAAGAGCTACTAAAAGTTTTATATCCAGTGTTGCACTTAAAAGAATTAAGGTGAAGGAATTCGAACAAGATGGATTTATACATGTGGAGATGGCATCTAGTGCCAAGCAAAAGGTTGGAGGAAAAATTAAGGATTGTAACATTAACTCAGGTGACTTCGTGACAAGTGTAAACCTATACATTACAATCTTGGTTAGAATTGCATGATGTGATACTTAACTGCAAGATGAAATGGTTTAATTTAACAGATGATTTGGGACAAAGTAGAATAATTGTAGGAAGAAACTAGGGAGTGTTGTTGAGGTTTATATCTTCCTTACAATTACAAAAAAGTATGCACAAGGGGTGTAAGTTATACGCCATATTATCACTTAACAAAAAGGGGGGAACGCAAGGATTATAAAACCTTCCTGTAGTATCACAGTTTGCAGATGTATTTCCAGAGGAATTACCAGGTTTACCGTCAGAAAGAGAAATATAGTTTACCATAGATTTGAAACCTGGAACAGAACCAATTGCAAGAGCGCCATATCGGATGTCGACATCAGAACTGCAGTAGTTGAAAATGAAATTGAAGGAGTTGTTATACTTGGGACTTATACATCCAAGTGTGTCACTGTGGGTTGCACCAATGATTTTTGTTAAAAAGAAGGATGGATCGTGGAGGCTTTGCATTGACTACCATCAAATGCACAAAGCTACAATCAAGAACTAGTATTTTTTGCCAATGATTGACGATTTATTTGATCGTATGAAGGGAGAAATAGTGTTTTCAAAGATTTAATTGAGATTTGGATATCATTAGTTATGGATTAAGGAGGAAGATATCCCTAAGACCACATTTAAGATGAGATTCAAACACTATGAGTTTACCATTTTACCGTTTGGACTGACGAATTCCCCAAATGTATTCATGAGATTGATGAATAAGATGTTCCATGAATACTTGGACAAGTTTGTACAATTCTTTATCAATGATATACCAATTTATTCTCAAACTAAAGAAGAGCACGATGAACACTTGAGGTTAGTTTTATAGTGTCTAAGAGAAAACAAGTTGTATAGGAAACGGTCGAAATGTTCCTTTTACCAGACGAAGATTCATTACTTGGGACATATCATATTTGGAGAAGGTATCGATGAGGATCCAGTGAAGGTTGAGACTCTTATGGAATAACCAAAACCAACGAACTTACAAGAAGTATGTAGCTTCATCGGGTTAGCAGGTTACTATCGACGCTTCGTCAAAGGTTTTTCGAAGATAGAAATCCAATTATGAAATTGTATAAGAAAAGAAAGAAATTTGTATGGACAGAGAAATGCACTCAAACATTTCAAAAATTTAAGGAGTTACTAACGACAACATCGATACTGAAGTTTCCTGACATGGAAAAGGAATTCTTGGTATGCATGGACGCATCTAAGGAAGGATAAATATGAGTTGTAGGAGGAATGCCACCTGTCTGAGGAAGTTTGAATGGGTTCCTAGAGATCAGTTAGATACCAAGGAAAACTTGTACCTAATATTCAAATACACTAAATCTCCATGCAATGAGTTGTCTATAGTTGCATTTATTCTAAAAGACGGTTTCCAGGAATCAAGGAATTAGCTGAATTTTTTGTTTGCCACATGTCTAAGGCATAGAATCGAATGCATGGAGTAGGTTGTGACCTCCTAGAGATATTATGGATGTAATTTATGTTTAATGAGAGACAAGAATCCAAATAGGGAGTGGGATTGAGTTAGGGGAGAGCTTGAGATAGTTTAGTTGTGTATGTTGATTTGTAAGATTGTTGGGCATATCAGAATGTGGCATTTATTCCATTAGAGATTCATGAGAGTTGTTACTATCAGATTGTGTTTTCTATGTTTTTCATTTTACATTTGCATCTTGATTGAATTAATTTAAGACATTTAGGATCAATTATTGCTCATGGGTAGGAGATTCATGAGCTG
>JASDQU010336701.1:0-12809 GCA_032191745.1 Picea mariana | reverse complement strand
CATTACCCAAACCTTTGTGCTACGGGTCTTTCTTCAAGGGTTGACATCAATGACAACCAACCTTAATCAACACCTAGGAAATGCCAAAGAAATGTGGGAAAAACTCATTAGCAGTTATGAAGGTAATGAGAAGGTAAAGGACACCAAGATTCAAACCTATAGAGTACAGTTTGAATAGCTGAAGATGAGAGAATATGAAACTGTTGGAAAATACTTTTTGAGAGTTGAAGAACTGGTAAATGCAATGAAAGCACTTGGTGAAAAAATTGAGGAACCTTCTTTAGTTCAGAAAATTTTGAGATCTCTACCAGATAGGTTCAACTCGAAGGTGTTTGCTATAGAAGGACTTAATGATATAAAAACCTTGGAGTTTGATCAACTTCTAAGAACATTGACTGCATATGAAATAACAATAGTTAAAGATAAAACCATCTCCAGAGAAGCATCATTTAAGGCAGACAAGAATGAGGATTCTGAGCCTAATGAAATTGAAGAAAAATTCATGAGAAGACTAAAGAAATGATCAGGAAAGTACCAAGGTAAGTTTCCCTTCAAATGTTTCAATTGTGGTAAAATAGGTCATTTTTCAAATAAATGTCCACACAAAAAACATGATCAGAACTCTGACGGTGAAAAGAAGTTCAAATCCAAAAGATTTGATAAAAAGAAAAGTTTATGTGTAAACAATGATGACTCCTCAGAAGACACTAATAGTGACTCCTCCTGTGAAGATAAAATAAATGATTTCATGATTATGACCAAAGAGGATTATGATAATAAAATCACAGGCAGTGAGGCTAATCAAGAAGAAGTTGTGGTTGATTTGGAAGGAGAACTGATTAGTGCACTGGAAGAGATTGATAGACTCAAAATTAAGAACAGAAAGCAAAAACAATTGTTGATACCGTTCGAGAAAGACAGTAAACAACATGATGAAGACTTTGTCCTACTAAAAGTGGAATTAGAAGAGGCAAAGAAAATCGAGGACATTCTGAAACAACAGTTATCAAAAAATAAGGCAAGATGTAAAGATCTGGAAGAAGAAGTAGTGAAAACTAGGAAAGAGTTGGAGAAGTTTCAAGCCTTGTATCATCAGAATCTGTCAAGTATCAAAGCCTCAGAAGGATTAGCCACCATTCTGAATCAACAAAGGAATCCAAAGTTGAAAACAGGTTTGGGTTATGAAGAGGGATCAAGTAGTGGTCAGCCAAGCAATGATGAACCCATCAAGTTTGTCAAATCTACAACCGATGACACCAACAAACCTGCAGAAGAAAAAAGAGATAATAAACCGCCCAGGAGAAGTAATGAAAGAGGTATCAGAACTGAAACTATGGACCAGAGAAGTAATGTACTTGTTGTTCAAATAAATCATCAACATAGAAGAAATCGACCTTCTCAAAGAAGACAACCATTTTCCAGGTACCAACGTTTTTTCCATGGATATTGTTTCTTTTGTTCTAACTTTGGTCATAAAGCTGTAAATTGTTCCTTAAAATTAAATTATGAGCAATCAAGACATTCAAGGTTTAGATATCTGCCACAACAAAGAATGAGACAGCCAAGTAACAAACCACCACAGACTGCAAATCACTTGATGGATGGGAAAAGGACACAGTATAAGCATAACAATCATTATGATCCTTTATTTGACAAAACAGAATGTTACATCTATCATAACTATGGACACAAATCTGTTGGCTATCGCTTAAGAAACTATGAACCAGATTTGAATTCCCCTGCTGAAAATGTCAAGGTTTGGAAGAAGAAAGAAAGTGACAGGTGTGGATTAGTGTTGTCAACTCAAAGACAAACGAACCCTTGGTATATAGACAGTGGATGCTCCAAACATATGATGGGAGACAAAGGTAAGTTTCTATCTCTAAGTGAAAGAAAATCAGGAAACATAACCTTTGGAAATGATGCTCCAGGTAAAATAAAGGGTAAAGGGATGGTGCGTTTAAGTAATGGAAAAGGAAAATCCCAAGATGTTCTACTTGTAGATGGGCTGAAACATAATCTGCTCAGTGTAAGTCAAATGTGTGATAGAGGATGTGAAGTGGTGTTCATGTCCAAGGACTACAAGATAAAGTCTGTAAACTCAAGACAAGTGGTGGCCAAAGGCATAAGGACATAAAATAATGTATATGTGTTGAAAGAAGATAGATAAGAGTGTCATCTAAGAAAACATGATGAAATTTGGTGATGTAGGAGCATCGCCAACATCAAGCGAGCCAGCGTGGAAGACAAAAGACAGCTGGAAGAGCGCCAGCACAAATTTTTGAAATCACCTTGAAGTTGATGCGCAATCTTTAATGAAGTCATTAAGAAGAAGCGCCTTTGTATAATGTAACGGACCTTGAGCCATTTTCTCTCGTCCTTAGTGGGTAGAAGGCATTTATGGTAGTTCATGTAAGTAGATAGAATTCAATTCTAGATTAGACAGTTTTAGAGTGCAAGAGGGAAACGGGATATAGACATCCTCATTGTGTATTGTAAGATTATTCTGAGAGAAGAGCATAGAAGAAGAGCAGAGAGCTGTGTAAGAACACCCATGTACATATATTTGGATTAATAGAAAGAAGTTGATTCAAATTCATGGTGTTGTGTTTACTCTCTGTGTATGTATGTTGAATGCTATGCTCATGAATGTTTTCTTCCTGTTATGCATTTTTTTTATATGCTGTGCACATGATTTCATGTGTTGAGATTGAAGTCTGAGAGGAAGTAAGAGTGAGTTTCAATTGTTTCTCTGTCTGAGCAAGAGTTCCTGCAAGGAGTGCAGTTGAATTTGTCTGCAAGGAGTGCGTTGACAAAAGGCTCAGAAGAGATAGCTTTTGTTCTCATTTACCCAAAGGTTCAATTGGGCAAAGTAGCCGTGCAAGGAGTGCTCAGGCCAGTGAAAGTCTCAGAGTTGTAAATCTGAGAAAAAAACGTTTGAAAGACTACTGCTGTAGGTGTGCGTAGGATCGAAGGACTTCAACCCTTGGAAGTGTTTGAAAGTTGCCGCAAGGAGTGCGTGCAAGAGTCTTTTCTAAGGCTCATAGTTAGGAAAAGCTCAGTTAGGATAAGACCTTCTAAATTTGTTAAAGGACCACATAGAGGGGAGTTGAGCCAGAAGTAGTTCAGGAAGGCGTCGTAAGTTACGTGCAGGTGGACGAGTTCCATGGAGGAACACTTGGCCATCTGTAGGAAATCATCAAAGGGGAACAGACGGTCAGAATTCTCCGAGGAGGATTCACGAATTCCCGTGAGCTGTTAGATCTCGCAGAGGAGCAGGGGAGTTACGACGTAAGCATCGAGAGGTTCTAATCTCAGGAGGGGCAGGACCGTAGATCCAATTCACAAGGACTGTCAGATTTACATGTGAGGTTCCATATCAGGGTTTTGTTGTTGGAAATCCCGACATCATTGCAATAGGAATCGCGAAATCGTGAAACGCGATTTCCTGAAAAGTCACAGAAAAGTGGGGGCCACAGAAGGATCAATGGGCGGATAGGTGGCATTCCATTTTGGAGGTTCATGGAGTGAAATCCCGACATCATTGCATCAGGAATCGCGAAATCGTGAAACGCGATATCCTGAAGGTCAAAGGATCGTGTGGGCCATTGAAGGGTCAACAAGCGGACAGGTGGCATACCATTTCGGGGTTTTGTGGTTGGAAATCTTGACGACAGTGCATAAGAAACTGTGAAATCACGAAACGCGATATTCCGATAGCCAAGGGACAGTGTGGGTCCAGGAGAGTTAAGCGCGGAGGACAGGTGGCACATCGTTTCAGAGTTCATGGGTAGGAAAGTTCTGAAAATTTTGGTGTTAGGATTCGCGATATTGCGAAGTCCGAAACGCCGATGAAGTGGAAGGACCGTTGAATAGTCAACCTTGCGAGTGTATCGGAGAATCGGCATATCGGGATTTAGGAGTCAGGGAAGCAAGTTCCTTTGACATAACGAGTACCGAATTTGCGATAGAGAAAGTCCCGAAAGGTAAAGGAAGGGTCAGCGTTGACTGGCATCGGGTTTCAGGGATTTGTGAAATAAACGCCCGACCACTGACTGCATGAAGTCGTGAAGTCCAATCTCCCGATAAATAAAAAGGGGTATCCCATGAGGATTTTTGTGGGTGTATAACTCCTGACAGGGAAATAGAAGAGCATTACAGTTCTTTGGGCAGTGGAAGAAGGAAATATCATATGATCGGACGTGCTTGCGAGCGCGACTGCGTCAAGTGGTATCAGAGCTCAGAAAGATTCTTTGCTTTCTGTAGCAGGGAAAAGGAGAATTCACCATGCCTCCGAGGAGAAGAGATAGACAATTACCCGATCCGGAAGAGGAAAGGGAGATTTCCAGAGGAAGGGGTAGGCAGGTGCAGAATCCAGAAGTAGAAAGAGATCTGCATAACATACGTGCCAGACTTGTGGATGTGGAGATAAGACAAAGGTGCACAGCTGATGTAGGAAATATAAGTGAGTCCGAAAATGAAAAGGGTACCAGACATGAAGAAGATGAAATTGTAGCTGAGGATGCAGAAAATGAACGTCTAATTAGAGCTATTGCAAGAATGGGTGCAAAAGCAAAAATGGACATTCCATTTTATGAGGGCAACTTGGATGCAGAGGAGCTTCTAGATTGGATTATAGCTTTAGACACATACTTCGACTATGAAGATGTTGAAGAGGACAAGAAGGTCAGGCATGCTGTCCGAGGTTAAAGGGACATGCAACATTGTGGTGGGATGAACTACAAGCTGACAGACGCTGCAAGGGAAAGCAGAAGATCAAAAGCTGGGACATGATGATTGCAAAGATGAAAGAAAAATTTGTCCCCAAAGACTATCAAATTACTCTGTTCAAGAGAATGCAAAACCTGAGACAGAAGATGATGACAGTGAAGGAATGCACGGAAGAATTCTATAGACTGAACATTAGAGCAGGTCATCGGGAAAGCGATGATGAGAAAGTAGCCAGATACATGAATGGTCTGAGATATGAAATTCAGGATGAGATGAGCATGGTAACCATCTGAACGGTGGAAGATGCTTATCAGATGGCTTTGAAAGCGGAAGAGAAGCTGAGTCATAAGAAGAGTCAGAGAGGTTGAGGAAGAAGCCATCCCAGAGGCAATTCAGTTGCCCAGGATAAATATCAGAAGCCCAAGGAAGACTGGAAGAAACCTCAAACTCGAATTGAGAGAGGTGGAAGTTCACAACGAGGGCAATATGATGAACAGAGAGGACAACATACTGAGCAGAGAGGAGGGTATGTTGATAATAATATGTTTCCTCGTACCATAGGTAGAGGAAGAGGAAGAGGTGGAGTAATAACATGCTTCACATGTGGAAAAAATGGGCACAAGTCTTATGAGTTTCCTGATAAAAAGAAAGAGGTTGGAGAGACTCACATCGCCGAGGCACAGAGGCGAGATGTTGAAGCAGAATATGCTGAAGGTGGAAGATCGTTGATGATGCGAAAAGTTCTCTTAACACCAGAGAAGGAGGTGGAGATCTCAGCCCAAAGAACCATACTTTTTTGGACTGCTTGCAAGACCAAGGACAGGGTATACCAGGTCACTGTGGACAGTGGTAGCACAGATAATCTTGTTTCAACCGAGATGGTAGAGAAGCTGGAGGTGGAGACGATTGAACATCCAAGTCCATATAAAGTTTCATGGCTACAAAAAGGACATCAAGTAAATGTCACTAAACAATATTTAGTTGAATTTAAGATAGGAGGATATAATGATAAGATACTCTGTGATGTTATTCCTATGGTTGTTTGTCATCTATTGTTGGGTATACCATGGCAATATGACAGGAATGTGATTCATGATGGGAAAATGAACACATACACCCTAGAGAAGAATGGGAGAACTCACATGTTACTTCCAATCAACGATAAAGAAGTGAAGCCAGAAGTAAGTAATACTATACTTCTCATGAGTGGGAAGGAACTTCTTACTGAGGTGAAGAAGAAAGAAGAACCGCAATTCTTTATGGTCAGGAAACCGAGGATTGTTTTGACTAGCACGAGAGTAGATGATCTACCAGAAGAAATTCAGGAACTATTGGAAGAGTTTGCTGATATAGTAGTGGACGAACTACCTCGTTCGTTGCCACCGATGAGAAGTGTGAGTCATCATATTGATCTCATACCTGGAGCCAGTTTACCAAACAAAGCCACACACAGATTGACACCGCAAGAGAATGAAGAGGTCAAAAGACAAGTCCAGGAGTTGTTGGACAATGGATTGGTTAGGGAAAGCTTGAGTCTGTGTGTTGTTCCAACAGTACTCAGTCTGAAGAAGGACAGAGGCTGGAGGATGTGTACTGATTCAAGGGCGATCAATAAGATAACAATCAGGTATATATTTCCATTGCCAAGGATGGATGATTTGATGGATTGCTTAAGTGGAGAAAAATTATTTTGAAGATTGATTTAAAAAGAGGATATCACCTTCTCTCATGTGAATCTGGTGATATCCTCTTTTTAAATCAATCTTCNGGATGGATGATTTGATGGATTGCTTAAGTGGAGAAAAATTATTTTTGAAGATTGATTTAAAAAGAGGATATCACCAGATTCACATGAGAGAAGGTGATGAGTGGAAGACAACATTCAAAACAAACGAAGGGTTGTATGAATGGCTTGTTATGCCGTTTGGATTAACAAATGCGTCGAGTACCTTCATGAGGTTGATGAACGAAGTCCTGAAAGAGTTCATCGGGAAATTTTTCATTGTGTATTTGGATGACATATTTTCAGTAAATCAGTGGCAGAACACTTGAAACACTTGGCTATTGTGATGAAGAAGCTGCAGCAAGAGAAGCTACTGATAAACATGAATAAATATTCGTTTATGAAGACAGAACTCATTTATTTGGGATTTGTTATTTCTACAGATGAGTTGAGGATGGATCCAGATAAGGTGGAGGTGATCAAGAATTGGCCATCACCGAAGAATATCTTTGAGGTGAGAAGTTTTCACGAATTGACTAGTTTCTACCGGAAATTCATAAGGAATTTCAGTGGAATTAGTGCAGCAATGATGGATACAGTGAAGAAAAGGCACAAATCTTTTCACTGGACAGAAGAGGCTGAGAAGATTTTCAATTTTTTGAAACAGAAGATCACGGAACAACCGGTTCTGGTGTTGCCGTATTTCCAAAAGACATTTCAGGTGAAATGCGATGCAAGCGGATTTGCAATAGGGGCAATCTTGAGTCAGGAGGACAGGCTGATTGCATACTTCAGCGAGAAGCTGAATGAAGCGAAGGTGAAGTACTCCACATATGACAAGGAGTTCTATGCTATCATCCAGGCATTGAAAAAGTGGAGGCACTATTTGATTCCGAAGGAATTTGTTCTATATAGTGATAACCACGCATTGCAGTTTGTGACTCAATAGGAAAAGTTGAATCAGAGGCATGTTAAGTGGGTTGAATACATGCAGAATTTTACATTTGTGATTAAACATATTTCTGGTATTGTTAACAAAGTTGTTGATGCTTTGAGCAGGAAGTGTTTGCTGTTGCAGGAATTCAAAGTCAAAACATTGGGTTTTGATGATCTCAGGGACATGTACGCAGATTATCTAGACTTTAAGGAAGCGTATGAAGAAGCTGAGAATCTAGTTCTCAGAGATAGCAGTAAATGGGTGTTTATGGATAAATTCGTGAGTGCAGACACAGACCAATCTCCCCAGATCCACCTGGATCTGGAACAAAACGTGACAGAATACTACTCTTTCCCTAGATCTAGATATTGAATGAACTAAGAGAAATGGATGGTGGACATACCTTATGAACGCTCTCCTTTAATCTCTGTTTTTCCTTGCTCTGCTCCGATTCTCTTGTGTCGTTCCAATCACAACAACACAAACCAATCACAACAAAGGCATTAATATATTCAATACCTAGTCTATACATGTGATCAAGGAATCATGTAATAATATGACATCATCAAGTGTAACCTTCTTCAGGAAAATGTTCTTAATGAAGAGTTTGATCTTCCATCATCATGACATAATCATAATATCATCTTGATAACCAAAAATGTGGATAACAATGGGTCGAATACATGATCCAGGAAGGATTTTTGTTTAAGGGCAATCAACGATGTATTCAGAATTTCTCCATGAGGGAGAATCTGCTGAAGGACAAACACAGTGGAGGATTGGCCAGACACTTCGGTCATGACAAGACATTCGTAAAGCTAAGCAAGTCATACTTTTGGCCAGGGATGAGATCAGAGGTCAAGATATTTGTGGACAGATGCAGGATTTTCCAGCATTCGAAGGGAAGGAAACAAAATGTGGCTCTTTATCAACCATTTCCCATACCCGAGAGGCTGTGGGATGCAATTAGCATAGATTTTGTATTGGGGTTGCCAAGAACACAAAGAGGTTTTGAATCAATATTTGTGGTGGTGGATAGATTTTCCAAAATGGCACACTTTATCCCATGCCATAAAACCAGTGACGCAACTCACATTGTGAACCTGTTTTTCAAAGAAGTCATTCGACTTCACGACTTACCCAGAAGCATAGTTTCGGATAGGGATACGAAGTTCGTGGGACACTTCTGGAGGAAATTATGGAAGAAGCTGGGAACTAACTTATCGTTTAGTTCTGCTTATCATCCTCAGACAGATGGACAAACAAAACTGTTGAACAGAAGCCTGGGAGATTTGCTAAGAAGCCTGGTGGCAGAACACCATAGCCAGTGGGACAACATATTACCACAGGCGGAGTTTGCTTATAATGATTCAATCAACATAAGTACAGGAAGGAGTCCATTTCATATTGTTTATGGCATGCCGCCGAGAGGAATTTCTGAACTGAGGGATTCAGAACAGACTGCGACTAGGAGCTCTAGTGCAGAAGAGTTCACAGAGGCGATGAAGGGACTTCACAGCCAGGTGAGGATCCAATTGCAGAATTCAAGTCAGGAGTATAAGAGGAGAGCAGATCAGCATAGAAGACAACTTCAATTTGAGGTTGGTTACTTAATTCTGGCACATTTGAGAAAGGAAAGATTCCCGAGAGGAACATATAATAAGTTGAAGATGAAGAAAATCGGACCCTGCAAGGTCGTGAGAAAAATTGGGGCAAATGCTTATGAGATTGAATTACCCGATGGGATTGGAATTTCTCCAATATTCAATGTCTCAAATTTGTACCCATATAAACCTGAGGAAGCAGGAGCAGAAAGTGAACAGCTAGAGGTGCAGTGGCGAAAGCAGATCAGTTGCAGAAAAGCCACAGATGGAGTGCATACTAGACAAACGAATTGGTAAGAAGACCAGGCGGAAAGAATATTTTGAGTATATGGTCAAATGGAAGAACCATCCATTTGAAGATGCCAGTTCGGAGAACGAGGCAGAGATACAGAAGCATGGACATACCGTGCGGGAGCTCATGGACAGGAGCCCATGAAATTTTTCAAGTGAGGGAGTATGATCCAGGAGCATCGCCAACATCAAGCGAGCCAACGAGGAAGAAAAAAGACAGTTGGAAGAGTGCCAACACAAATTTTTGAAATCACCTTGAAGTTGATGCACAATATTTAATGAAGTCATTAAGAAGAAGCGCCTTTGTATAATGTAACGGACCTTGAGCCATTCGCTCTCATCCTTAGTGGGTAGAAGGCATTTATGGTAGTTAATGTAAGTAGATAGAATTCAATTCTAGATTAGATAGTTTTAGAGCGCAATAGGGAAACGGGATATAGACACCCTCATTGTGTATTGTAAGATTATTCTGAGAGAAGAGAATAGAAGAAGAGTAGAGAGTTGTGTAAGAACACCCATGTACAGATATTTGGATTAATAGAAAGAAGTTGATTCAAATTCATGGCGTTGTGTTTACTCTCTGTGTATGTAGGTTGAATGCTATTCTCATGAATGTTTGCTTCCTGTTATGCATTTGCTTTATATGTTGTGCATATGATTTCATGTGTTGAGATTGAAGTCTGAGAGGAAGTAAGAGTGAGTTTCAATTGTTTCTCTATCTGAGCAAGAGTTCCTGCAAGGAGTGAAGTTGAAGTTATCTGCAAGGAGTGCATTGCCAAAAGGATCAGAAGAGATAACTTTTGTTCTCATTCACCCAAAGGTGTAGTTGGGCACAATAGCCGTGCAAGGAGTGTGCAGGCCAGTGAAATTCTCAGAGTTGTAAATCTAAGAAAAAAACATTTGAAAGACTATTGCTGCAGGTGTGCGCAGGATCGAAGGACTTCAACCCTTGGAAGTGTTTGAAAGTTGCCGCAAGGAGTGTGCGCAAGAGTATTTTCTAAGGCTCAGAGTTAGGAAAATCTCAGGAAGGATAAGGCCTTCTAAAGTCGTTGAAGGACCACATAGAGGGGAGTTGAGCTGGAAGCAGTTCAGGAAGGCGTCGTAAGTTACGCGCAGGTGGATGAGTTCCATGGAGGAACACTTGGCCATTTGCAGGAAATCGTCAAAGGGGAATAGACGGTCATAATTCTCTGAGGAGGATTCACGAATTTCCGTGAGCCATTAGATCTCGCGGAGGAGCAGGGGAGTTACGACGTAAGCGTCGAGAGGTTCTAAGCTCAGGAGGGGTAGGACCGTAGATCTGAGTCACAAGGACCATTGGATTTACATGTGAGGTTCCATATCGGGGTTTTGTTGTTGGAAATCCCGACATCATTGCAATAGGAATCGCGAAATCACGAAACACAATTTCCCGAAAAGTCACAGGAGCATGGGGGCCATAGAAGGATCAACGGGAGGACAGGTGGCATTCCATTTTGGAGTTTCATGGAGTGAAATTCCAACATCATTGCATCAGGAATCGTGAAATTGCGAAACACGATATCCCGAAGGTCAAAGGATCGTGTGGGCCACTGAAGGGTCAACAAGCAGACAGGTGGCATAACATTTCAGGGTTTTGTGGTTGGAAATCCCGATGACAGTGCATCACAAACTGTGAAATTGCGAAACAAGATATATCGACAGCCAAGGGACAGTGTGGGGCCAGGAGAGTTAAGCGTGGAGGACATGTGGCACATCGTTTCGGAGTTCGTGGAAAGGAAATTTTTAAAAAAATTGGTGTTAGGATTTGCGATATTGCGAAGTCCAAAACGTCGATGAAGTGGAAGGACCATTGAATAGTCAACCGTGCGAATGTATTGGAGAATCGGCATATCGGGATTTGCGAGTCAGGGAAGCAAGTTCCTTTGACATCGCGAGTACCAAATTCGAGATAGAGAAAGTCCCGAAAGGTAAAGGAAGGGTCAGCTTTGTCTGGCATCGGGTTTCAGGGATTTGTGAAACAAACACGTGACCACTGACCGCGCGAAGTCATGAAGTCCGATCTCCCGATAAATAAAAAGGGGGATCCCACAAGGATTTTTGTGGGTGCAAAATTCCCGACAGGGAAATAGAAGAGCATTACAGTTCTTCGGGTCATGGAAGAAGGAAATATCCTGTGAGCGGACGTGCTTGCGAGAGTGACTGTGTCAGTTGGTTATGGCNCTTAATCAAGCTCAAAAATCTTGAGGCAGTAAAAGATCTTCTGAGAATATCAAAGCCCCAAGATTCTATGTGTAAACCCTGCCAAGTAGGAAAGCTAACCAGGACACAATTTAAGTCCAAGATCTTTACTTCAATAGAGAAACCACTCCAACTAGTTCGTATGGATTTATGTGGACCATCAAGACAGGAAGGCATAGGGAAAGAAAACTACTTCATGTTGATTATTGATGATTACTCCATAATTATTTGGGTTGCCTTTCTCAAGGAAAAAGTTGAAGAATTTGAGAAGTTTAAAATATTTAAGGCTTTAACTGAGAATCAAACATGCAAGAGGTTAAAGGCAGTAAGATCAGATAGATGAGGAGAATTTACGTCAAGTGATATCAAGGAATCTTTGATAAGCATGGGATCAAGAGAGAATACACAATCCCAAGAACTCCACAACAAAATGGAGTAGTTGAGAGGCAAAATAGAACAGTGCAACAAATGGCCAGGTCAATGATGAATGAGAAGAACATTGGTCAAACCTACTGGGTAGAAGCAATACACACAACAATCCATGTTCTTAAAAAATCCCACCTCATACCACAAAGTGACAAGACACCTTATGAACTGTGGTATGGGAGACCTATTTCAATCAAACACTTCAAAGTCTTTGGGAGTAAATGTTACATAAAGAATAATGATGAGAAGCTTGGCAAATATGATGACAGGTCTGATGAATGTATCTTCTTAGGGTATGCTACAAACATTAAAGGATACAGATTCTATAATAAGAGGCTGCATAAAATGGTTGATTGTATTGACATAAAAGTTGATGAAGGAATCCCAACAAGAGAGGTGTACAATAATGAGTTTTCTACAGAGGACACAACTAAAGCTGAAGATGAATAGGTCCAAGAATCAGAAAATGAAGACACTAAATCAGATGAAAACACGGATACTCATATAGACTCAAATCAACATACAACTTCAAATTCCTCCTCCAGAATCACTCAAAAGAATCATCTTGCAAGTTAGATAATTGGTGAAAAAGACAAAGGTGTACAAACCAGGAGAAAGATAATCAAAAACACCGAACAATCACATATAGCTTTCATATCCATGCTGGAACCCAATAATTTTAATGAAGCTAGCAAAGATGACCATTGGGTTAAAGCGATGAATGATGAACGAGAAAAACAATATGTGGGAGATGGTTCATAGACCTGAAGGTAAAAATATCATTGGTTCCAAATGGATCTTTAAAAATAAGTTGAATGAGCAGGGACAAGTTGTCAGGAACAAAGAAAGATTGGTATGTAAAGGATATGCTCAAATA
>JASDQU010336699.1:0-12605 GCA_032191745.1 Picea mariana | reverse complement strand
AGTTATTTGGACATGAAGGAAAATGCACATGTAGATACAACACCCATGACTAGGGTTATGGATCCATGCCAATGCATTTTCCTTCATGTCCAAATAACTTCATCAATCTTGTGGTCCAAAACCCATGACTAGGGTTGACATCAATGACAACAACCAATCTTCCAACACTAATGACCGGTAATCAAGTGGTTTCTACCATGTTCGACTTCATCACATGTATTCACATGGTTAGATTCGTACTATAGAGTGGTGGATATGAAGACCCTAGATCTTTTTTGACAGATTTAGGTTGCGTTGGAGTATATTCAGTTTGTACTATTGCATAGATCCACATTGTATGTCTGGTGGCTACATTCAAATTTGAGTCTTTAACACATAGATCCACAGGGTATTTTTGGTGGCTATGTTCAGATTTGAGTCATATTGGCATGGATCCATAGTGTATGTTTGGTGGCCATGACCTGTTTTATTTGACATGGATCTTCGCAGGTCAACATTTATGCTTTGAGACATTTTTATTTTGAGTATTTGAATGCCTACCTCAGTGATGATATATTATTGTACTGTATTTCCTTGTTTGTTGGCAGGTTTTCGACCAACTGTTTCTTGTTCCCTACACACACTTGGAAAAGTATTTCAGCTATCACTCTGTTCTAACTTCATACTTTAGGGGGCTCTCTGTTACACATTATTTTCATCATCCATATGACCGTTAATTATGTAAACCTATCTGTTGCCTTCAGAGGGGTCAGTGGCCTGAGTTCCTAAAGAGAGAAGGGAGAAGAACATTTCCTAAGAAAAGAAGTTGCATTTTCCTTTGGAAAAACCCTATAAAAAGGAAGTTCGCAGGTTTCTATATAGGCAGGGTGCGAGAATGCCTGATTCTCGCAGTTTTCACCATAGCTAGGTTGCGAGATGTTCACAGATTGCTCTATAGGCAAGGTGTGAGAATGCTTACACGTGGGAAAAACAAGCGTTTTCTCAAATCTTCTAGAAGGAGAAACTTCCATGGTGAGGTGGCATCTGAATGGTTTGGATCTTACTCGCTTTCATGATTTAATGGGATTATCCTAACCTCCTCACCTTATCCTCTTCAACTTATAAAAGGAGAGGAGCTCTCATGGAAAAAGTTAGCTTTTGAGCTTTGGATCTTTTGGAGCTTGGATTGGGCTAAGTTGGATTTGGCCTGGAATTATTGGCCTGGTTAGAGTGGTTTTGAGTTTTGCCTTTGTCAAGATAGATTGTGAATATTATCAGATCTGTGCTCTCAGAATTCTTGAAGTGAAAGTGTGTGGGGAACGAAGGAAAGTTGGAAGGGACCTTATGACATCAAGGCCATGGTTTTAATCTCTCTTTCACATTCAATATGATACAGTAATATGATTCTTTCCTATAAAGCTTGTTGTGTTTTATTGTATGATTCCTTGATCACATACATAGGTTTATATTCAGTTTATGCTATTACTATCACTTTGGTTGGTTGTGTGCTTTTGCAAGTTCATCATTGTATGAGCATTGGAATGGAGCTAGGATGGCGATGGCAAGAGGAAGAGACATTTAAACGATATGTCACTCATCCCTCTCTAGTTAGTAAATTCAATATCTAAAACTTAAGGAAAGCATCATGTTCTGGTGTGTTTTGTTCTAGATCTAAGTGGATCTAGGGAGATCAGTTAGTGCATGCACCTACCGATTTGTCCGATAACAGTACGCCACTACTATCTAAAAGGAGTCATGGTGAGGAAGATGCGTTTTATGGTCAGTCATATAAAAAATTATCATTCTTGAGTTACTGGGCTCAAGCGCTCCCAAGCTAGACAACAAATCTTTTCTTTGTGAGGGGAAACTCTGGAGAACCTCCAGAGCAGAGTAATTCTCAGTAGCCCTCATGTTTGGGTTGTGAGAATCCTTTTTGAACACACCTTTAGGGATGTGAGTCATTGTTTCTCCCACTGTCTTCTCAATTTGAATATGATTCAATGGGTTGGAGGCCTCTTTTCCCTTCTCAATATATTTTGGTGTTTCGTAGTCACGAGCCTTGGTCGATAAATGAGCTTCAACTTTTGTTGGGTTATGAAAACGGTACAAATATCTTCCTTACTCCTACAATTCATGATATAATCTTGATTGACTTTTCAGTTAATTAGGGATAAATAGGATAGAAAATGATTAATATGTATTCTAGCATTATTATTTAAGTTATAGTAAATAAGATTCTAAAATACGATTGGAATTGTTGGATTTTGTTACAGGATTGGATAAATGTTGTCAAACCCAAGATAGAAAAGGAGATCTTGAAGATGCGCAAGCTATTGGAGGTTGAGGACTTTTGGCACAAAGAAGTTTTGAAGATGATTGATTTTCTATATTGTAACTTTATAATAGTAAAGAAATCCTGAGGATCTTTCGATCCTCGGGATGGCTTAATTTACCCAGATTATTGTGATATATAGAGGGTAATAGATCCTAAAAGGGGGGAGAGGAGAATTGTATCCAAGTATTCAAAACTTAGAATTTCTTTGTGCAAGCAGTTTTTGTAAATGTTGTACCAGCTATGGAATCAATAAAATCTTTGAACGTTTTCACCATTTCTACATACCGAGTTTCTAGTAGCAGTTCTTCTGAAGACTAAGGGGCCAGTCTGAAGGAGTTACTCTTTCAATCTATAATTGTATCAGTTTTGATTTCTGTTTTATGATTTAAATTTCCTTTACAATAGTTAAAGATATATGCACAAGTGTGTTAATGCTTTATTGTTGATTTCTTACAAGAGATAGATGTTTTGGTTTGAATGTTGATGATTGTTGTTCCAACTTCCATTGTTGTAGTTTTCTCTTTGACAGTTCCTCACATTTTCATACACTTTGTTCCTTTTCCTTAGATTCGCATATGTTGTTCCTTTCAATTAAGTAACATTTGTCGTTACATTCAATTAAGTTACATTTGTTGTCCCTTTCGATTAGATTATAATTAATGTTTCTTTATACAGATAGAGTAATTCGCTATTTCCTGTTCAACAATTTTATTCATAATTGATAGTTTCTTTTGCAAGTATTTGCTTAGATTCAATTACTGCTTTTTAGTTAAATGAATTCAATAGATTAGTTAGTAATTTTTCATTCACAGCATGTTAGTAATCAGATTTCAATTCCGCTAAATAAGATCTTAGTCTCAGAATCTTTAATAAATATTTGAGGAACTTGATTGTGGATAATCTCAGGTTTTCTTTAACTACGCGATTTTAACCTCTACGAGCTATCTGCATATACTTTGTTGATATTCTTGAGATAAAAGACGAATCCTTGGGTTGATAAATTAATGTTAAACTAAGGATTTTTTTAGACATCTTTAGAGCCCAACATTTTGGTGCTGTTGCGGGGGATAATGTCAAATGTAGCATAGGTTGTGTTTCTGGAGGACCAGGTATTGAATATGGAAGGTAAGAACCTATGTAGGCAATAAGTAAGATGTGTATGCTAACGCTTACCTCCAGTTGACACGTAAGAGGTCATATAGGTGTTTCTTTTTGAAATTCTTTTTGCGTGAAGTGTGTATGAATAAGAAGAAATATCTTGAAAAACCAAAACCCCCACCAAAAACTACCAAAGCCCAGGGATCGGTGCTCCCTAGGAGAAGCACTTTCATATATGACATCATCCAAAAAAATGAATCTCAAGCTTCGGTCAGACCTAGTAAAGGCCCTATCTGAATCCCTCAGGTAGCAGTTTCACCAACTGCAGCCAACGCTGAGATTCATAGAAAAACTGAAGGGACTGAGAAAATATTTCAAACCACAGACCTTCCACCCCTCAACCCTTTAGATGAGGGAAATTCTTGTAATCTAGAGGAAGGAGAAGGAGAAACCAGCGGGTTTGCCAAGGCAGACCCATCACCACCCCCTGATCCTGAATCTCCTATAAAAGAAGAAGGCATACCTGAAATCCTAGATAGTGGGAGTGCAATCAAATCCCCTAGAGGATAAAATAATCAACCACCTCGAATAGAACACCCAGATCAAGAAATTTCTGAATATTTTTGGAATATTTTCGATCAAATGGAACAACCAAATCAATAATGACCCTAGACCTCCATGTTGGAATATCCGATAGTTGATTCAATCACCAATGGTCCCATGAAAGCAATACCCCTACATAACCTACCAACCTTCCATGGATTGACTTCAGAAGACCCAAAAATATTCTTATTCAAATTCAATGTCCTATGTAGAGGGTATGATTACACCCCTAAACACCAAAAATTAAAATTGTTCCCCTCTACCTTGAAGGGAGCAGCTCTACACTGGTTTATGGGATTAGGAGGTGGAACCATTAACTCACGGGATGAGATGAAACAAGCCTTCTTAACAAAATATCAAGATTATTGTAGAACTAGGGACCTAAAAGATGAAATCATTCAAATGATTGCAAAATAAAATGAATGATTAGAAGAATATGTTGAGAGATTTCAGTATGACTTGCAAAGATCGCTTTATGGTACATTACCAAGTGAAGTACTTAAAGAAACTCTTATTAAAGGTATGAAGGATGAATGGGTAGAAACATTGAATCTAATGGGGAAGGGTGACATTTACCAAGAAATGTATGATAACATCATTCTATTGTGCATCAGGTGCTCACGAGGAAGTACACAGACCAGATTAGGTATGTGAAGTTCCCTCACCAGAAATAGAAACATTACCAGTGGGTGCGTTACATGAGTTGAAGTTGGTAATCTCTTATAAAATTTCAAAACAAATATTGTGAGCACTTTGACTACACAATTGGATGTATTGCAGACCAAACAAAAACAAGCAGAAGAAGAACAAACTTTGGCCATATTTTTCCACAGATGCAAAAAAAAGCATGGTCCAAGGGAATCTCCTTTTGATGTGGTTTGGGTTTGCACTATTTGCGCCAAGGATCACAACACGGAGAAATACCCATCGTTTCCTAAACTGAAATATGTCTTTAGAGGAGCAAAAGAGGAAACATAACCATTATATTTGATGGCTCAACGTCGTCAATGGCAGGCTCGCCCTCCAATTACACTCTAGGAATCCCCCTCTTTCTTTTCTGGATAGTATAATCAACAAAAATAATCTGGTAATGCATGGCAAAGCCAACTGTTTACTAATTAGAACTGGCATCCTTAGCAATACCCACCTGCAAATCCCACTTGCCCAAACCAACCACCTCCAAATACCATCTGGCAGAATCAACCAACTACAAGTTCCACCTGGCCTAACTCACAATACCCCACCTCATCCTAGAAAAACTCAAATAACAACCCCTACTTTCCGCAGTGGCCTAATACGAGTGCCCAAAACACAAATTGGAACCAGAATTGGCAGCACCCCATGGGGATAAACAATCAAACCATGGGGATGGCCCCTCAAACCCAACCCACATTGCAAGCTCCACTCCAACTACCCCAAAAACCTCAATCACAATTGTTCCCTCAATTACCATCCCAGCCCCACCCAAATCCTAATAATAGACTAGCTCATCTCGTCCAAATTATGGAGAATGGGGAAGAGGAGACCAACTTGGTAGGGTGCAATAAACTCCGATTGAGATCGTGGCATATAATCTCTCCTGAAGAAAATAACATTTTCCAAGAGAAGGAGAATGAAAATAACAAACAACCAACAATAACGCCCTCCACTGTGGTAATAATGGAATAAATCGAGTAGGGGGGAAACACAGTTGAGTCATAGGATCCTGATAAGGATGCAACTCCTTCCCCTCCATTCCCCAAAATATTGATCATAGAAAAACCTTTCATCTATCCTAACTTCGACATTGTAGGGGAACTCAAGAATTTATGTGTCAAGATCCAACTCCTGCAGGCTCTGCAAGACATTTCGATATATACAAAAATGATCAAGAAACTATGTGGGAGGAATCCTGTTAGAAAAATAAAAAAATCATCATCAACAGTTCGTGTAGTAGGATCCTTGTCTGATCTAATTATAGGTATACAAGAACTAGTCAAATATGTAGATCCAGAGAACCCCATAGTAACAGTTCAGATCCAGGGTTGTTATTTTCCAAATACACTAGTTGATTTGGGGCAACCATCAATATCCTATCTATGGAAACCTGCAACACCCTAGGTTTTGACTCCTTCAAACCCACCCCAATTTTGTTACAATTAGCTGATTGATCAATGGTTAGACCAGTTGGCACACTACATGACATAACAATCTCAGTCGACTCTTGGGAATATCCAGCGGATTTCCTCATCATCAACCCAAGAAGTGGACTCGAAGGGCATCCATTGATACTAGGTAGACCATGGCTCGCAACCACTAATGCATACATATGATGCCGAATGGTTAATATGGAAATTGCTAGAGGAGGTGTCACAAAAAATCTCATCTTATATCCTCCATCCAAGCCAAGCCCGACTTTCATATATCCACAATTTCCACCACCATGGTATCCAGAAAAGGATTTACAAGCCCCTCTCACACTGGAAGAAGCTCTCAGACTCAAGAACCAGCTAGAGGATGACATAATCAGTGGGTTTATTAAGAGCCCAACCATTGTGGGTAATCCAACATGCCAGAGGCTCCAAGTTGTTCTAGACTGTGAAGCACAGGGAGACTCGTTGGAAGATTTAATGGAACAACAAATCCTGACTACCAACATTCATAAGAGAAAATCCATTGAGATTGCACCAGGGAATTCTCTGAACATCAATGCCACTTTAGATGAGAAACAACAACAAAAGATGATTCAAGTCCTTTCTAAATACCAACAAGCTTTTGCCTGGGAATATTTTGACATGAAAGGTATTGATCCTCAGCGCTGCACACACCACATTTATATTGAGAAAGATGCCCAACATATCTGACAGCCGTAGATAATACTAAATCCCCACCTCAGGTATATTGTTAAAGAAGAATTACAAAAGTTGTTGGATGTAGATTTCATATATCCTATCTCAAATAGTCGGTGGGTTTCCCCATTAGTGATCGTCCCCAAGAAAAATGGGAAATGGTGAATCTGTGTCGACTACAAGGAACTTAACAAATCCACTCAAAAGGACCACTTCCCCTTACCTTTCATTAATCACGTCATGGATACTTTGGCAGGGAAGAATTTATTTTCTTTCCTAGACAGTTTTAGTGGCTACAATTAGATCCAAATTGCCCCCGAAGATCAAGATAAAACTACATTCACATGCCCCTGGGGTACCTTTGCATAGAAAGTATTTCCCTTTGGACTTTGTAATGCTCCAGCCACATTCCAAAGGGCCATCCTGAGCATATTCAGATATTTGATCAGTGAAGGGCTTGAAGTTTACATGGATGATTTCACCCCTTATGGCGACAACTTCGATCAAGCACTGAATAATTTGGAGAAAGTACTAGAATGATGCATTGCTACTAGGTTATTTTTAAGCCATGAAAAATGTCACATGATGATGATGGAAGGTGTGGTACTAGGGAATTATATTTTTGCAGATGGAATTAGAACAAATCCAACAAAAATAGAGGTAATCCTTAATTTACCTACACCACACACACAAACTAAGGTACGTAGTTTCCTTGGCGCTTCAGGATACTATTACATATTTATGGAAAATTTTGCAAGAATCGTTGCACCTTTACATGCTTTGACTGGTAATGTGGAGTTTCAGTGGTCTGACAAGTGTGATGTGGCATTTGTAGGACTCAAGAAACTGATCTCGACAACACCAGTGTTGAGAGGACCAAATTGGAAAATACCATTTCACATCTCCACCGATGCATCAAATATTTCCATAGGCACTATCCTTGGATAGAAAGAAGACAAGAAACCCTACACCATTTATTTTATTAGCAAGAATCTTACTCCAAATGAACTTAATTATACAGTAACAGAAAAATATTTTTTATCTGTTATACATGCCATTAATAAATTTCGTCATTATATAACAGGCTATCCCATTATTCTGTATATTGATCATTCTGTTATTAAATATCTAGCTACTAAACCAATTACTAATGGACAAGTTACTCGGTGGTTATTACTATTGCAAGAATTTGATATCACCATCAAATATAGACCCAGGAGAGAAAATATTGTCATAGAATTCCTGTCTTGCATACCCAAAACATATGACTCCTTAACAGTTGAAGATCAATTTCTAGATGAGCATCTGTTTGTCGTCACCACAAAGCCACGTTGGTACGCTAATGTGGCAAATCATCTGGTAGTGGGAAAATTACTAGCACATCTATCATCAAGGGAAAGAAAACTGATCGTCCAATGTAGCACATGATTCACTTGGATCGGTGGATATCTCTTCCACATAGGAGCTGATCTCCAGATCTGCATATGCATATGAGAGGATGAAATCTACGACATACTAAAGGCATGACATGACAAGCCCTGTGGTGAGAATTTTTCATAACGCAGGACTGGACACAATGTTTTTACAAATGGGCTATTATTGGCCCTCAATATTAAGAGATGCAAAGAAATACATCGAGACCTACGACAGTTGTCAGTGGATGGGAAAACCAGGTTAGGCTAATGAAATTCCCTTGAAAGAACAAGTAGTCGCTGAACCATTTGAGAGATGGGAACTAGAATTTGTTGGCCCCTTCAATCCAAAGTCAAATCATAAGGCCTATATTCTAGTCGCAATGGACTACATGACAAAATGGGTAGAGGCAAAATCCTTACCAAATGCAACAGAAGTAGTCATCAAATTTCTTTTTAAATTATTTGTACGCTATGGACTACCCAAAGAAGTAATCACTGATGGGGGGTCACAATTTACAACCCATAGAATCACCACCACCCTAGAAAATTATCACATTAAGCACAAAGTTACTTCTCCATACAACCCACATGCAAATGGGAAAGTAGAAAGCACCAATAAGGTCCTATAGGCAATCCTGACAAAGACTATCTCAATAAACTGATAGAATTGCTCTAATGAGCTCCCAAATTCCTTATGGAATTATATCAGAACATGGCGTAACACCATTGACTACTCTCCTTATCACCTAGTCTATGAGAAATAACCCATATTCCAAATTGAGTTGGAGATCAAGACCCTAAGGATAGCCCAGGAAATTGGACTGGATCTAACAAAAGCACATAAACAACGCCTTCAATGTCTCAATGAGTTGGATGAAGCACACCTGCCTTTTGTGGAGCGTATGACTGTTATTCAACAACATAGAGCGACCTGGCATGACAAACATATCAATAAGAAATCATTCAATAAAGGTGACTGGGCACTTCTCTATGATTCCAGATTTCAGGATTTTCCGGGAAAATTACATACATGGTGGCTGGGACCATATGAAATTAATGAAGTCCATGATAATGGCATGGTCACTTTAAGCACCATCGATGGGTCTAGATCTCTCTTTTTGGTCAATGGACACCGGCTACAACTTTACCATCAACCGCCTTCAAAATAATCTTTCTACCAGGAAGTAAGTAAGGACCCTACCATTCAAATTTTGGTTGGCTCGGAAGGTAACCCAACCAGTCCAACTCCATAAATGATAAATTTTGTTGACACTGTACATATTGTATATAGTTTTTTTATAGATCTAATTGAGTTGTTAGTTTTCTTTTTTTTAGTCACATTGGAAAATAAGAACTACAGAAGATGACTGTAATGTACACAATTAGCACTCTTTTCTATTCTATTCTCTTGCTTTATCTTATCACACGAACCCTGTCTCTCATAGAAAAATGAATATGTCATGTTCTGAAACAGTGATTGGGAAGCTATAATGAACTCAGACCATCCAATATTTTATTTTGAAATAAACTGACCCATAACAATTGAATGGATTTAGTTGATGACTAATCAGCCTTAGATTCAAGAACAAATACATTTTTTTTCCATGGGAGGTTTCCAAAATTACCTAATCAGATGGCTAAAAATTTAACAGATGTCACGATTGTTGTTCCTTTGAGTATTTTTTGTTCATTTCAATGAAACAACTGTCGTTCCTTTCACGTGACTATTGTTACTTTGAGTGTAGTTGTTGTTCATTTGAACGGAACAACTGTCATTCCCTTCGCGTGATTGTTGTTCCTTTGAGTATTTTTGTTGTTCATTTGAACGGAGCAACTGTCGTTCCCTTCATTGCAGTTGTTGTTCCTTCATCTCGGGTCCCACTATGCATTCTAAAAAGGAACAATTGTTTTTCCTTCTGTGTTTTTCCTTGTTGTCATTCATTTCCTTCATGTTGATTAAAATGTTAGTCATTCCTTTGGGGTACCACTTTCACTAAATAATTTTTATCAACATTATTTCTAACAATCTGTCATTATTTTGTGGACTATCTCTTATACCTTGTCAAATTGTTTTTGGATTAAAGTCTTCAAAATATCTTAAATCTTGTTCATAATCTGTAACCACCATAATTTGTTTATTTTCCCTATACACATACCAATATACTTGAATGATAATTTGCCTTCATATTATAATAAGGAATATTACGAACACTTTTACTTGGCATCCTTACACTTATTTATGCCATCCCTTACTCTTAAGGAGTAGATGAGCCTCCCTTAATAGAGCCCTAAAAAATAAAAAAGGATAATGAGAAAAGAAAAAATATAAAAACAAATAAATACAAGTCATAAACTTCTCCCACAAAGAATAGGGGGTCTCATCATGAGCCAACCTACCACGATCATAGGATAATAATGTAAGTGACATTCCCACTATGGCTACCACACCAAGGCAATGGCCTTTGACATTTTTGTCAAAGGGCAAGGGGTCTCATCACGAGCTGGCTTGTTCACTTAAGTTACAATCTAGTGAGTGGCATTATCATCATTTGGCTACCAAACCAGGATAGTGGCCTTTTTGGGAAAAGACGATTCAAATATTTTTTAAGGATACAAGCTCATCTATGGGTTAAAAGGCAACCCTGTCGAGGCTATGGACACCTGTTGTCAGTAGTGGCTTTGCCTGTGGTATGAAAGTTTACCTTAAAAACACCAAGTTTTTGTGTGTCTCTAGATTTTGTTTACTCAATAACGGGGCTATCATTTCGGTTATACTCAATAACTCAGGAAAAGTAACAACATTGTGATATGTGGAATATTTTTAAATGAACAAATTTAATTTATTCGGCTTATTTATCCTTAAACAAAATTTGTGAGCATAGGTTCAATAAATTCAAATTTCCCACAAAAGTGGACTATCATTTATGATTACCGTTAAACATGTTTTTTTTAAATTTTACATGATTGGTCCCCACTAGTGGTGGCAGCGTCCACTAGCAGTGGCAGCGTCATCATTACCTCTCACCAAAAATACCTACACTCATTACATTCACCTATGCTAATGGTTGAGGTCGACCTCCGCATTAATGAGGGTAGTGGATGCTTGACACACTTTCCGATAAGATTGTAATGCTTGTAATAAATGGAAAACCCACATTTTTATACACGTTGTTCTTTGATATTTTCTGTTTTTTGTAATATTTTCCTCCAAGATGGTCTAACCAAGTCTGCAACTAGGAATGATAGTCGTTCTCATTTTCTGACAGAAATATGGGTGGCTGAAGTGTGTGCAGAGAGCCAACATTACTATAGGTAACTGAACATGCTAGAGAAATTCTACACCATCTGGGGTGGATGGAGTACTTCAACCAGTTGCAAGGATATGATACGAACATCACGCTTGAATTCTTTTAGAACTTGTAGGGATAAATCTCCATGGTTCAAGACATATGAATTCCATTTACTTTGGAAATCGTAGCAGAGGTTACAGGTCTCCCTAACTCAGGAATTCAATGGATAGGAAGATATATAGCACTCAAAGAAGATGTATAATCCTTCGTAGACTCTAGAGAGGAATTGGACAAAAAGGGAAAGAGACTTAACCCCAACACTCTCAGTGAACCATGGAAAGAACTGGAAGGGGTAATTGAGAGGTACATCACCTGTGATGGATGATATATGTAATCTGACCATGTGTTGACGGGCGAAAATGACCGTCCGTCAACTGGGAAAGTGGAACCGGTCCGGGGTTGTCTAAATAACCCAAGCCGTTTGGTATGGACCACCCTGACGAGTTTAATGGCTCCGTTGGCTGCTCTAAGGTCTCGCAAGGAAACCGAAGAGAAAGTGATTTAAGCTAAATGATATAAACTAAGGAAACCAGAAACTAATAAAACAAACTACAATAAACTAACTAACAAAATAAAAGAAATTAAACTAAATTAAAGGAAACTAGAAACTAATAAAACAAACTTAACTAAACTATACTAAACTAATTATAAACTACACTAACTATTCTAACTACTAAATACTAACTATGATCATAATAACTCAAATAAACTACTTAATTGTCAGCTGCAATCATTCTTTATTTACAAATATACAATATGGACAGATTACAGATTTGATTAAAACCTGCAAAAATCATGTGTTTGCTGCCCTAAGACAGCCAAGGATCTATTTTTGTCTTTTTGTATTTTATAAAACAGAAAGGAAACTATCTTCAATTAAATAATCTAATCTAAATCTAACTAAACTACTAATTAATTAAACGACGAACATCTATCTAATTAACCTGGATACGCTCCAAGTTTGCCCTATGTAAGATGACTTCGTAAGCAGATTGGA
>JASDQU010336695.1:0-12605 GCA_032191745.1 Picea mariana | reverse complement strand
ATTTTCATATACCTGACATTGCTTTGCTGCCAGCGGGCCTGTTCAGTACCCCGACGAAGTTTTCTTGGCGTCATGCATGCATTTACCCGCTGCCAACAGACCTATTCAACATCCCGGCGGGTTTACAAGCACTTCCCACAGCTCTTTTATTGATTTATTTTGTTTTGTTTTTCAAATATTTATAGTTGAGCAGGGTGACACTGAAAATCATGATATTTTAACATTATTTTTTCAGACCTCTTCAGAATTTTTTAGAACTGTCCTTTATTAAGATCCAGAGATGTTTTATTTACAAAAACAACTTCCTAAGGCAGGGAGACATCTTCTGAGTCATTCCCTTAAGGAATAGGGACAACGTGAAAAGATAATAGATGATCATGACAAGATTTACTCAGAGATCGAAATCAGTCAACTTCTTTAAAACAACAGACTTTTTGCCAACACAGATATAACTTTCGTTGATGTTTATATAATTTTCTTAGCAGTTATTTCAGCGAAGGAATTTTCTGTTTTCTTTATCTGAATAGCTCAATAATACAGGTATGTGTATCTCAAAAACACAAGCTGAGAAATCAAAAAACAAAAGCAAACGGAAAAGAAAACAAAGCAGAATATGTACATAATATACAAGGGTTGTTATCAAGCAAAGTATATTTTCAGTGCTTGGCCATTCACCGGATAGGTGTCAGGATGCCCTTCTAGATTTTGCAATCGAAAAGAGCTGGGACCTAACTTTTCAGTGATTAAAAAAGGTCCTAGCCACAAGTTCTGAAATTTTGTGTGCTCTCCCTTTCCCTCATGCGGTTTGTCCCACTTCAAGACAAGGTCACCTACTTCGAAATTCCTATCAGAGGCAGAGTTAGAATCGAACCAGATTTTGACTATCTATTGATGCTGATCTAACTTACGTTTAGCTTGGGTTCTTACCTCTTCTAGCTTCATCAAAGCATTAATTCGGTTTTCCAAAGGGGGACAATTTTCTTCTTGGACTTTCTGTGACAACTGAAGTGAAGGAAGAAGAATGTGAGGTGGCAGAATTGCTTCTCTTCCATAAACGAGAAAAAAGGGGGAGTTACCTACAACAAATTTTGGTGTTACCCTATCATCCTAGAGTGCGTTTAATAGTGCATTGTGCCAATTCTTGTGGTTTTCAGCCACCGTTCTCTTGATGATTTTAATTAAGTTCTTGTTTGTTGATTCTGCCAATCCGTTGCCCTGGGGGTAATAGCTAGCAGAATACTTCAATTTAATTCCCTTTTCCAAAGAGAACTCGCTCATCTCAAGAGAGGAAAAGTAAGAAGCATTGTCGAACACTAAACAATCAGGGATACCGAAACGAGTGATGATATTCGAATTTAGAAAGACAATTACCTGACTGGTGTTGATAGTTCTTAATGTAGCGGCTTCAGACCATCTGGTGAAATAATCTGTGGTTGTTATGATAAACTTATGCTATTGCGAGGAAGGGGGATTGATTGGACCTATGATATCAAGGCCCCACTACTGGAAAGGAAAGTCTACTGAAACAGGCTGCAAAGGAAAGGCTAGTTTTTGTAACCTCCCTGATGCTTTCTGACAAATGATACACTTACGACATAAAGCATGAGCGTCTCTAAAAAGAGTGGGCCAGTAATAACTGGCTCTCAAAACCTTATGAGCAGTGGTGTCACCACCAAAGTGACCACCAGCTTCCCCTGCATGCAATTCTAGCAAGACTTTTTCTGCTTCGTCTTTCTCAAGACAACGCATCAGTACGCCGTCAAAATTTTGACGAAACAGGATACCATTAACCAAATGAAAGGAGGCAGAATTTAATCTCAACGCTCTTCTCTTGGTGGGATCCAGGTGACCGGGGGCTGATCCATGTTCAAGGCAGAATTTTATATCGTCATACTAGGGACTGACAACATTTTGTATACAATAGATTGCATTCTGATCATGCTGTACTAGGTTTGACAGATCATTTTCTTCTTGCTGTCTTTCGACTGAATCATCAACTAACTTGCATAACCCTTGGCCTCTCACTATCTGAGCTGGGGTGATTTCTATGTCGTACTCCTGTAAGGAAGTAACCCAATTAGCCCTCTTTTCTCCTAGTTCCTTCTGCACTAATAGCTTCCTAACAGCTGGATAAGGTACAATAATCTTCGTCCTAGATTTCAAAAGATACGACTGGAAGTGTTTGACTGCTTTGAAAAGAGCATAGGCCTGCTGATCTACTATGGGGTATTTTAGTTCAACACCTTCCTCATAAAGGCAATGGGTACTTCGTTGTTTTCAGCGTTCTTTTGAGGTAGGACTGCGGCGTAGGAGCAGTCATAAGCAAAAGTGTAGAGTGTGAAATCTTTGGAAAAGTCAGAGCTCATGAGAGAAGGAGCACCTATTATAGCCTTATTTATTGTATTAAAAGCTTGATTTTCTGAGGGTCCCCAATGATAATGGGTGTCTATCTTAATTAGGTTCTGCAAGGGTCTGACCATTTCGGAGAAACTGGGGACGAATCTCCTTATGAAGTTAATCTGGCCTAAGAAAGACTGCATAGAATTTTTGGATGTAGGAGGAGGAAGAATCGCGATGGATTGAGTCCTTTCAGGGTCGATAATCATCCCCTCGTTTGACACAATAAATCCTAAGAGTTTACCCTATTCTACTGCAAAGATGGATTTTTTAGGGTTCAAGGAAATACTGTATTTACGACATCGCTGTAGAATGGCTCGTAAATGAGCTAGATGATCGGTTTTGTTCTTAGAGAACATAGTGACATCATCTAAGTAAACTACGACGGACTGATTGATTAAGCCTTGGAAAGCAATGTCCATTGCTCTCTGAAAAGTAGCACCGACATTAATCAAGCCAAAGGGCATTTTTCGGTAAGCATAAGTGCCCCATGGGGTGCGGAAGGTAGTTTTAAGTTGGTCTGGTGGAGACATCAGGACTTGGTTGTATCCTGAGAAACCATCCAATAAGGATAGCTTCTCAGAACCAGATACCTGTTGAAGGATCTGTTGCATGGGTGGGACAGGATAGTTGTCTTTGTCAGACGATCTATTAAGGTTTCAGAAATCGACGCAGAGTCCAATTTCCCCATTTTTCTTCTGGACCAGGACAAGGTTAGAAACCCATTGAGTATGCCTAATAGGAAAAATTATCTTAGCATTTAGGAGTTTATTCAATTCTTTTTAAACGGTCTGTTCGAGCTTAGGGTGCATTTCCCTCAGTTTTTGTTGAAAGGCTAAGGTTTGGGGCTTCATAGGGATGACATACTGTATAATGTTAGGGTCGAAAGTTTTAAGGTCATCATACGTCCATGCAAAGACATCTTTAAATTCTTTGAACAATTTAATAAATGCAACGTTTTCTTGTTGAGAACACCCTATCCCTAGATTAATGCACTGAGAATTTTCATTAGTTCCTAAGTTTACTTTTTCGTATGATAATGAGGAACTGTTGGTTTTACAATTGACCGTCTTTTTAAATTTATCTTGAAGATCATAAAACTTCTCTAATCTAACTACAGATTTAGGAATCGAGTTTACCATATCCGATGAAGATTCAGGAGTTTTTGGATCCGGTATTACCGTGAAATCGTGCAAATTGTCGTCGTGCGTGTGTTCGTCTATCACCACGCCTTGAAAGGTTTCTTCCATGTGCAGAAAGTTAATGATCTACTGATCATCATCAAATACTCTCCAGTTCATGATGTTGTCGATAATGGATGTCCGGAACAAAATCTCGACAGAGAATGCATCTGGGGACAAGCCTTCTGCAGGAAGAAGTTTAGAAGCTACACTAGCTAATAAATCTGCTTCAGAGTTATTCAATCTAGGAATAAAATTTATATTGAAAGCGGAAAATTTATTCGTTAAATTCCATACCTCAGACTGGTAGATTTTAAAATGAGGAGAAAGACAGTGGATAGAATCTCTTACTTGTCTAAGCACTATTTTAGAGTCGCCAAAAACGGTTAAATTTTGAATGTTAATGTCTAAAGATTTTCTGAGACCTTGCAGTAAAGCCTCATATTCTGCAGTGTTATTAGTACATTCAAATTCTAACCTATATGCAATCAATGTTCTTTTACCTGCCGGATCGATAATAACGCAGCCTGCTCCATCTCCTTCTTTGGACTTTGACCCGTCAAAATAAAGAGACCAAATTTGATTTCCATTGGGTGTATGAGACTGTTGTGTAGAAGCTGTTGGCTGCACATATGCTACAATCTCGGACTGCTGTTCCGGATTGGTGATAGCTGAAGTCTCGGCCGTGAAATTGTCGAAGAAGGTATCCATCCCATGTACTTCAGGTGAATTATAAGGTGTAAATGGTTCGTTGGGGTCATTCATATCTGTGACTGTGAGCTTAAGGCAATGTTCACGATTTACCTTAATCTTGTTGGGCTTGCCGTTTTCTGGAAGCCACAGGTGAGACCAATCTGTTGCGAAATAACCGTGTAGCTTCTCCGACCAGTCCCTTCTTAAAAACATGCCATACACTTCTGGAATATCCACAATGATAATATCAATTATTTGATGAACCTTGGGGTTAGACGATAATCTTATAAGGATGTTTCTTAATTCGCCTATAACTTTGACATTGGTTCGATCAAGTTGGATGATTTTTAATGTACATGGTTCAACCTCAGCATTAATATTCTAACATACAGACCATGGAATTATATTGGATGTTTCTCCTGAGTCTACCATACAATTGTGCACGTTTCTATTAAAGATTTCGAAAGTTGACAAAAACAAAGGTACATTTTTGCGAGTATTAAGGGTAGTAGCTTGAGGTTTTTTACTCGCAGTTTCTTAAGCTACTTTATCTACATTATTTACATTATTTACATTATTTACATGAAGGCTTCCTTTATCTTGAGGATCAGGGTTATTTTTAATGGAAGTCTTCTGAGGAACTTTGTTCTGGACAACCTTGTTACCACTTCAATTACCATTCTTGCTATTCTCTAAGATGTTTTGTAACATTTTTTGCAGAAAAAATGGAAATTTTAATAACTCATAAATAGAAGTGTTAGCCCTTAACTTTTTAAGACCTTCAACTAAATCATAATCTAAGTTGGGGTTCACATTACTTTGTTTAGCCTCAGTTGGTTTAGATTTCTTTGGGGGTAAAGTCGTAGTGTTTTCGGCAGAAGGTTTGTTCACTGTCTTACTCTTAATATTATAGGGATGAACTGTCTCGAAGTTAGCTTGAAATATGCTATCCGAGAAGTGTCCAAAAATGTTTGGAGAAGACTCTTCTTCTTGAACTGTCTCTGGTTCAACAACCTCTTCAAGAATCTCAGAAGGTGTCAAGTTATCCTGGGCTTCTAGAATTGTTTGTAAGGCATATTGCAGACTTTCTAGATTAAGGCCCTCGGTAGTAGGATTAGGTCGGTTGGGGGGAAAAGACTTCCTAAACGGGGGTTTGTAAGGCCCTTTGCTCGAAGAAGCTTCTTTGGCCCTCATTTTCAAGTCTATGACTTGGTTTGACAGTTTTTGAACAACTTTGGTTAAGTTTTCTAAATCAGAGCTTTCCGGCTGTGTTTTACTTTGGGTAGGTCTGGGGAGGATTTTGATCTTTTTTTTGGAAGAAGAGCTAGTTTCTGTTTCGTTGCTAGTAGTGTCTTTTAGACTAAGAATGTCCTTTTCAATATGACTGGCCTCTTCGAAGGCCTCTAACAACGTGGCTTTCTTAGATCGTTTAACCCAAATAGCTATACTTTGATGCAAAGATTTAGTGTAGTATGCTATTATAAGGCTCTCGGTAGGCATGGAGTCAGCAGGGATTCAGTTTTTTAATGTTAAGAATCTTTGATTAAAGTCTTTAACTTTGTATTTTGGGTTCATTTTTAAGCTAGAAAGTTCCATAACTAGAACTTCTGGAGTCTTATCGTCTCCAAATTTTTCCAAAAAGCAGGATTCAAACTTATCCCAGGACACAATGGTATGGGGTTGCTGGGCAAAGTACCATGTAGATGCATTTCCCTCGAATGTATAGGGGAACAACCTACAAACAATGTCCTCATGCTCGACATTGCGAAGTCTTATGGCTAACATAAACTTTTTAATGTGGTCTTCGGCGACCTGTTTAGAGTCAGGGTCGAACTTGGGAAGCCACTTCTCTGGATGTTTGGGTAAGGGGTGTTGTGCTCCAGGTACAGCTATGGCATCCTGGTTAAGCCAAGGTCTAGCAGGGTTGTTCTGATTTGCCATTGGTGTAGTAGGTGTGGAAGGCTGAGAAGGAGAACTGCCTTCGTCAGAAGAATCTCCTTCAGAAGAGGAAGGAGATGATGGGGGAGGTGAAGGAGGTATACCATATCCTCCTGCAGCAGGAGTGTCGATTGGATTTGTAGGATTTAAGGTGAGGTTAGTGCCTCAAAGCTGTTCTCTGATATCAGAAAAATCTAGTGGTTGGCCCCAAGGGTGGTTTGGTTGTCTTAAATGGGCTAAGGCACTATGTGTTTTTATGAGAGATTGCTGAACAATCTCTTGTATGTCACCACCTGCGGGATTTGGAGTTACTGGTTCAACTGCGATCTGTGGATCGTCGTTTGATGTGGTTGCTGTTTGAGGGGGAATATTATCATTCGAATGACTTCTTGTCACTATAGGTGAGCGATTAGGTGGTGGAGGAGTCTTACGACTGCCTTGTTCCATTAATTAAATTCAAGCCCTCCTTCTAGCACCATTTGTTGACGGGCGAAATTGACCGTCCGTCAACTGGAAGAGTGGAACCGGTCCGGGGTTGTCTAATAAACCAAGCCGTTTGGAATGAACCACCCTGACGGGTTTAGCGGCTCCGTTAGCCGATCTAAGGTCCTAAGAAACAAAAAAAAAAAACTACTCTAAACTAGCTAATCTAACTAAAAATAACTATTAAAACAAATTAAACTAATCTAACTAAAAAGAAATAAAACAAACTAATAAACTAAACTAACTATTCTATATACAATATACTACCTAATACTATACTAACTCTAACTAATTAACTATTTAACTACTAATATAAATAAATATTATTCACAAAATATACAATATCTATAATTTACAGATTTAAATAAAACCTGAAAAACCCATTAATATTCTGCCCTAAGACAGAGAAAGATATTATTTGTTGATTTTATAATTTTATGAACAGAAATAAAACTGAAAACTAACTAAATTAAACAACTGATATACTAATTCTAACTAGAAATCTAACTAAACATATATCTAACTAACCTACTTAAATTATACTAACAATTTAATTATCAAATAAATGACAAACTAACCTGAAGAAATGCTCTAGGTTTGTTCTGTGTATAATGATTGTCTTAGCTGATCGGAGGGAGGAAACCCGCACCGAATTATCCAGGAGCTTCTCATAAACAATAGTTGCAGTTCTCTTCAAGTATGATTACAGGACAAACAAGACATAAAAAATTCACAACAATCATATAATTTATAAATCTTCACAGTTAGATAAACCTGTATGCAAAGACTTATACAAAATGATTCAATTAATGAAGAAGAGAAATCTGTGATTCATCAACTGAAACAAAGTAATAGCTGTATTTTTTAAGTAATGAAAGAAATCAGATATGGATAACACATTAATTAAATCATATCATTTTGTAATGGACTATGATAGCTAAAGTAGTCTATAATCAATTGCAAATGACATGCATAAACTTGAAACAAAAGATTGATATTACGAAAGCGAAAGATGTAGCAATAACATCAACTCTCATCTCAGTTTGTATTAGAAATCCATAGCTCAGTTCTCCCACAAGTGAGGATGCCAATTATTACAAAAATAATAAGTATTTAAAGACTTCTCACAGGGTAAAACATCCCTGTGGAAGTTATGAAAACTGTTTACAGAAAATTTTGGGAAGATATCCCAAGTCTGACTAAACTAGGAACCTAAATAAAAACTAAATCACACAAACATCTCCTAGACTGTCCAACATGCCCAATGTAATTCGGATGTACCTGAAAAGGGTAAAAATTGGATAAGTTAGGAGGATGTTTTATTGATAAAATGATAAAAATATAATCCTATAGACTAGCTACAGAATCTTGCGATTATGTAGCTAGTCTAAATCAGACACAGAATCAACATTAAGATTAACTCAAATCTTTTTAAAGAATTGAATTGAACTAACATCCAATAGCTATTTGAAAACGAATCATTCAGATTGAAATTGCTATACCATTTTGAACTCAAACAAGACCAAGATCAATCAAATGACTACAGAGATACGTGTACTCTGTTTCGTTTGTTACCACAAAGTCAGGAGAACAAAATCATATGGAACAACAATGAAATCGTTTCATATCAAATTGAAATCGATACAATCAAAACAAATCATATTCAATTGTTATGATGCCTCCTCAATAGGAAATACGATCGAATCCAAACGAGATCATTTTCAAATCGACATAACTGTATAACAAACGATCCATGCCCTGAGCGAATTAAATAAAAACTGGCGCGTAAATGGTCATAAAAGAGATCATAACAAGATCAATCAATTGATAACAGGGTTCCTAAGAGTTATCCGATCGTTTGTTATTGCAAATTGGGGCAGACAAAATCATTCACGAAATCATTTCTTGAATTCATTTTGAAACGACTATTACCCGAATTTCCTCATACGAATTTGACAAAAACGACATAATTCGGTCTGAGTTAACAAACTCGTTTGAAAATTAAAATTAACAGAGCTGCAATCAAGTCTATTTTTGATACGAATACAACTCATAAAATCGATCATAGTAACTGAAGATACACAACAATCCAATCAAGCGAATCAAACAGTTGGGGTTTAACATAATTATCGTGAATCAAAATCGTTCCACGATTCGGGCGTGAATATCATTTGCACAGGCTTGAATGAGAACATTGTTTTCATGAAAAACAGAGTCGTTCTTTCCAAATCATTGTCAATTAGAGTTGTATTCCCGATTTAGAAAATCATATGACACAGCATATTAAAAGATCGTAGCAACCAAGCTCATGAAATCATTCGACAATCACAACATAGTAACCATAACGAAATCATATCAAAACATGATCGTATTCTAAATCTAGCATGAAAAACCTATTGTTCAGACTAGATACAAAACAAATCCAATTGAAAACAAATCAAATCCGATAAAAATCTATCAATGACTAAACTGGGCATGAGAAAATCGTGTATCCAAATCGAAACTTCATTTATTTTTAGCAAAGCGAAAACAAATGTACAGGATGAACAACATTGTGACAGAGCTATTTCAAAGGATAGACAGAGCTATTCGAAAACCAATTTCAAATTATTATATTAATCCTGGCCATTCAAAAAACTAAAACGATATCAAAATTCATACTTGTATGACGAGCATACGGCTTGATCATGACATTTTGGAGTTGACAACGGCTGTAGCCGATTCAACATTCTGAAAAACAATGGAACCAATAGTCTTCTGCTTCCTATCAGTTACTTGAAGCTTGTTCTTTTGGCTGGTCAACACAGCAACTTGGTTTTCCAATGATTGGATTTTCGATTGAAGGAGGGGAACGTCTATATAGTATCGTTTCAACCACAAATCACATTGGTCACAGGATGACTGTCCGGGCTTCGAAAGTGCAGGTGAGGGTTTGGTTACATTGCCGAGTGTTTCGTTAGGTAGTTTGATCCCAGGGTAGCTAGGATTATTCTTTAGGCAAGGGGGAAGATTGGAAACGAAGTCATAAGGTGGCTCAGAGCACAGACCCTGTGAGTAAGGGTACTCACTAGCTAGGAAGCATTCTATGTCAGAGTCCGAATCCTCACTAAGGACTATGGGCTTCTGCTCAACACTAGGTTTACGCTTATTTCTAGCCATTCTCGAGATAAGCCGAGCATTCTTCTTTGCTTTGCCATCAACAGTAGGGTTACCTCTAACCTTTTTTATCACAGGCTTTTTTATAGCCTCAGCCTTCTCAGTTATAATGTCGGGTAAGTCAATATAAGGGTCGACCGAAAGCTTAGGAGAGGGCAGTAGGACACGGAAGGGCACTGGTGGTCGGACCCTGGTTTAATTAACCACAGGCTTGTCAATCTGGACAGGGTCTGTATCATCAAAACCATTTCGAGCGACAAAAGACTGCCAGCTATCATCTTGGAGACTTAAGTGATGAATAATGATAAGTCTAATCAGTCCATGGTGGAACATGCTACTTTCGGCCTTTTCCCTTTAAAACCTTTTTGACATTTTATATAGGCTACGCTGGAAATAAAAGGGCATATTCAACGGGTATCCCATAAAATTCATTAACAAACGTAGGTGGTAGAGAAAAATGAGTCCATATCGACCCTCACAGGTCACGAATTGTTTGACCACCATCAAAATATCATGCCATCGTGGTTTAAGTGCAGAGATGGGCATACCTTTGTCACAAGATGTGACCTTTCGCGAGACGAACATAAGTGGCCATGGAACTTCTTACACTTTAGAATTTTTGAACCAACTCTGGCCTGAGGATGGTAACCCTGTAGCAGAACTAATAAATTCCTCATTGATTTCCAATTGAATGTCGCCCACCTTGGCTCTACAGCCATCAAAAGTCAGGGTGAACTGCTGCGCAACAAATAGATTAAAACCCTCAAATTGCTGTACAAAGGTGAGCCAACCGTTATCCTCTAAGTCCTTCCATGCATTCTTGAACAAGAGCAGGGCTTGGCTACTATTCAGCTTGATTCGCACCACTGGTGCCATGGAGCCGAGCACACGGTAGGTCCAGGGTTTGGATCATAGCACACATAGGAGTAGAGTGCACGAAGGGTTACCTGAGATAACAGAGGTGAAACAGGGATAAGGGATAGACATTAATGATATCGTGCGAAGGTGGTGGAGCTTATTTGCTGGCCATGCATAATAGTTATTTCCAAAGTACAACCGTTGGCGTTTAAAGCTATTCAACCCACTATTGTATAGTTTTAAAAATCATATCACTTGCTCGACCAACGAAACCAATGGTAAGTGTATTAATCAATGCGCGCAATGGTTATACCATAGTTTTAAAACCAATCATACAAATTAAAATCAATACCAAGTGTTTAACCAATGTGACATGCATTGTATCAATTCATATCAAGAGTTTAAGTGAAGTACCAATGCGTTTTGAACTAGGTGCCATATCAAATGAAATATATCAAGGGTTTAACCATGACACCTATGTATTTTTATGAAACCAGTATGACAAGTAGATCAATCAAAGAACATGTGAATCCAATTGCCAATGTATCACAAACCCAACGAAACAAAATCACATCAAGACTGTCAAATGAGTACAGATCGAAAGGTCTTTTGCCAACTGCATAGTGATAAGTGAAATGTAAGCTCAATAGGCATATCGACAAGAAGGATAACGACAATTCAATAATGATTTTAATGCAACTTCAAAAGACAAGTTTTCATGCTTACAGTCATGAAAACAAAAACGAAGGTAAATGTGCAAATGTGGCAAAAATAAAAGTGTCGTTTAATTTGAGAATTGCGACGAAAAATCGAGGTTTGCAAAACATTGGTGCAGGCAACTTATAAGACAGTGGAAAAATGTGTATTGGTTGCCAACACCTCCTTAGTTAGTGCCCTGAGCTATTGGTCCGAGTACTATTGTTGGACCCCACACATATATCAAAGAGCTATTGCACAGGGAAAACCCTTGTCTGTAGAACCCTTGAAACCTAACCCTTGGGGGACATAAACATAAACAAATTAAAACAGACAAGATTTTTTGCCACACAACTGTGTTCGAGTTGCCAAATCACTAAAATTTTCTTACTAGTTAAGCATTTGGGGATTTCATCGCTGCAGTATTCTTTAGACTAGAGTATAACTCCGTAGGTGAAAAAAAAAAAAAGTCTAGAAGTTTTTTCACCATTATTTGAGACCTATTCCATTGGATCCATCTCTTCGCCCTTATCACATTCATCCATATCATTTTTTGGAAAAAAATTTCACCCTGCCCACCCCTTTTCTGTTCACCCATACTCATGGACCATACCTGTAGCCAAGATCTAGAAGGTCACTTCAACACCTTGCAATCTGGTTTCCTTGAGACCCAAAAAGAAGTGAAACAACTCAGTGCCATTGTTGCCTCCATCGATACATCCATCAATACAACCATAAATACAACCATGCAGTCCTCAATGGAGGAAGTCAAACAAGAACTGACCACCCAGCTTGAATCTATCTTTGCATCACTCTGCACCAAACTAAGATCCCTACAAATGACCCTTTCTCTGATGCACCTCCAAATACTGAAGGTGAACATTCCTCCCATTCCCATACCTTTCAGCACCATCACTTTCAACGTGACCTATACATTCCGCGGGTGGATGTGACCAAATTTAATGGCTCGGACCCCACTGGTTGGGTAACCCAAATAGAACATTATTTCTCTTTATACGGCATTACATATGACTTGACCAAACTCCGGTATGGTGTTCTCCATCTAGATCAAGAACGCTGGCAATGGTGGCAATGGAGAAAAACTTCCCGTCAAGGGTATATTGCTTGGACCCAATTTGTGACTGAGCTTTATGAATGCTTTGACACTGACACCAACCATTTGGGCCGTTTGACAAAGTTGAA
>JASDQU010336693.1:0-10729 GCA_032191745.1 Picea mariana | reverse complement strand
ACTCAAAGGCTCATTGATAGATTTGATCTAGGAGAGCCTTTGAGTGAATTCTGTATAGGATACAATCTAGTTGTGGCCGAGTGTGGTGAGCCCATGGTACCATCAGTCGTGGGCCTTGCCATCCAAGTACACAGTGGCAAACTTGATGGCCTCCATCTCTCTCATGGGGTTAAGCTGGAGGTAAGTATCCAGCTTCTGCACCCATGCTTGTTCTGTCATCTTAGCCGTACCATCAAAGTATGGAATCTCTATGTTCCCTGCCCTTCGCTCAAACTCAAAGCTTCCCCTGTGGTTCGTCCTAGGCTGGTTTCTGAACCTGAGTTGACAATACTGGTCTAGGGACATCTGTCTTTGAACTTTCATATCCAAGCTATAGTATTCCCTGGTACTCCTGGCTAATTGTTCCACAAAATCTTCGACCTGTTCATGCTTCCCTTGCTCATCTGTGAATGTGGGCATGTATGGTCTGGGGTTAGCTCTGCTACCTGAGTGTTGACCTACCAGTTCATCCATGAACACTGGCATGTATGGCCTATGATTGGTCCTGCTACCCATCTGCCCATGGAACGTGCCACCTCCAAGACTTCCTTCGGATCCCAGTGCTTTCTTCGGGTTATATCTAACTTCATCATGTGTTCCACCGGACCCTCCAGCCTCCTTATTCCCATACGTATCAAGATCTTGGCCTCGATGGGTTACTTGCATCAAAAGGTCAGTTATCCTAGTTTGGTTCTCGTTCATTTTCTGTAGATTCTCATCAACTTTCTTCAAGGTTTCAGAGATTTTGGCCCGTCCCCTTCTGTTGGTTTCCTGATACTCATCCAACTGCCAGACCAATGTGCTTTCTGTGCGGTTCATGTTTTGCTGGAACTTACCAAATTCAGCTACAAAGAGAGCCAAGACCCGAGGCTCATGGTCGTCTCCTAACCCTTCCATTTCTGCCTCTGTTTCACTGTTGTTTTTCTTCCTTAGACCCATAACAATTCCCCTGTACTTTTGAATGCACCAATCTCTCCACGGGTTTGGAGGATCGAGGCTCTGATACCACTGTAATGATCCCAAGCCAAATTATTTCTTGGAATCGCTAACTACTACTGATTTATTGAGTTATTAAGTGCATACAAGATTCATCAACACATGGAGATCACAATATATTCAAGATGTATAATCATAAGCAAAGATCTGACCTTTTTATTATGAGCAATGTAAGATCAATACAATAGATGGTCGATCTGGCATAAACCTCAGATGGTCGTACAAGAAATAGATATAAGCTGCTACAAAATGCTCCCGATAATACAAAATAAGCCTCCAAAGGATGGATATACAATGAAGACTAAATTAAGCAGATCTGAGCCGTACTAATGCTCAACCTCCAAGCTGGAAAGTGCCACGTCCTACTAGAATGCTGAAGCCCTGAATAATTCTACCCTGGTACCAAAAGTGTCCAATCATCCCGAGAAATATGCCAAATAATAGATCGGGCAACTGTAAGGAAAACCCAGATGTCCAAATTCCCAAATCCACTCTCAAACCCCATAGATCTGAATTCTCCACTGAATGGTGTGCCCCACTGGATGACTGAAACCTTAGCTAGTTCGGACCTGATGAAGGAGGCCTCCAAATGTTTTGAAACTTTCCAAGAATATAGATCGGGCTATAAGAATCCTGTGGGAGAAGTTTCGGGCTCAGATCTCAAGAAGATTTCCCTAGATCTAAGTTTTACTGAATCACAGGACGTCCCCTATGGCTCCACGACATCCCAATCTACAGAAAAATGTAGAATGATGATAACCCTTCAGAAAATCCCTCAAACTGATGGTCCTTCCCCTGCAAACAAAACCCAACTGTCAAAATGGCCCCAGGCCCTAAGGATAAGCTGGATCGAACCTCCCTCGATAAGCTGGCCCTGAGAATAGAATGGTGTGGAGGAGTCTTTCATCCCCGAGACCAAGCTGTGGAACAAGGTGAGTGGATATTTCACCACTGAGTTGCTCACAAGGGTTTGTATAGCAAAACCCCCAAACTGAATGCTCAAGAGCAATAGCAAATGCTAATCCAAAACGAGAATCAATAATAGGTGCACCCCAACCTCTTACTTATACTTTTCCTTCTAATTCTCTGTTGAGTTAGGTTAACTCCCAGGGTTAATATTCTATTCTTTTGTTGAGTTATCTTTTACTCCTTTATCCTTTTCCTTTCATAAGTCAACTTAAAAATATAACTTTTAACTTCTTGACTTTCCCCCCCTCAGTATGAGACTATGACCTAGTGGGGGTGCCCAGGCCACTGAGTCTCCTCATCACCTCTCTAAGAGGTGGGGGACATTACATAGCATTTCTATTAGAATTAAAAACATAAGATTGATGTGTTAGTGACTAGGCTTGTCAAGGTCCATAGCCTAGGCATAAGTCAAGTAGCCCATTTTATAATAGGTAATAACTATGTTTATACAACATGTAAGTGATATAATTCATAATATCAAGAGTTAAACATTAGCGACCATCAGGTTGAACCTAGGGGTCATAACCTTCTAAGTCTAGGCTCCTACGTGCTAGGGTTTGTGACATTTCATAGAAATATACCCTATTAAAAACTTACGATAAGAAGATAGCAATGTAATCGTGACCCTATTAACATAACCACTAATCCAAAGTTACACATATTTGTAGCCTTTAAGTGGTTTATAAAGACATAAAGGTGGATGATGCTAGGATGGTCTAAACCTATTCTGTCACATATGTGGCATTTAAGCTAGGTCAGGTCCATTAATGGTGACAGGCCACCAATACTTTCCATGCCTGACATTACAGGAAAACCCACACTATGGGCTTGCCACTTTGGTTGGTTTCACATGGCATGGTATGGGTGTCATTCTCCACTACCGAGAGGCACAAGGTGACATTACCCCCTCGAAGTTATTCCCCTTGCATTTTGTTGTTCTGTGGTTTTTCTCCCACAACAATAGTATTGTTCGGCTCTGTGGAGAATGGTAGCATTGGGGCGTTTTAGCAGGTTTTCCACAGGTGCGGTGGCTACTGTTTTCAATATTTCTCTCTTTTTTCATAGTAAGACAACATTCTAATGTGTATCATATTATTTATGCCCAACGATTCCAGTGCAATACATAATTCAGGTTAAAGATGTTCTCTGTACAATGCGATATTTATGCCCAATTATTTTCTGTATAATGCATTATTTGTATTCAACTGTCCTCTGTACAATGCGTTCTTTATGCCAAAGTCTTTCCTATGCAATGTATTATTTGTGTCAAAGTGTTTTTTGTTAAATGTGTTATCTATGCCCAACCGTTTTCTATATAATGCATCATTTGTATTAAACTTTCCTCTGTATAGTGCATTATTTATGCCAACATTTTTCCTATGCAATATATTATTGTGTCAAAGTGTTCTTTATGGTGTACACACGTCCTATGAGTAATGCTTCCTCTGTCTGTATATTGATATCTCCTTGATTTTTACTATCGCATACTACATGATTTCCTTTATGGTGAGTGTTGATATCGTACGATAATTTTCCCCTTATACATTTTGCTCTAGTACTCCTCTGCATTAGTGATCCAAAAAGGATCCATAGAAGGCTAAGAAGAACTCAAAACTCACAGAGGCAACTTAGAACACTCAGAATGGCTTCAGCAGATACAGAAAGGAAAAAAATTCAAAGTTCTTAAAACTTGGTGAAAATGACATGATCGCAAAGAGCGTGTCCCAATATTTCTAACGACGCAAACGGCTCATCAAATGAAGTTAGGGATTGAAAGATATTCATGGTCAAAGTTTGGTCAACCTAGCCCAGTCAGTCGAGGATGAGTCACCATCTGTACAGATGATGTTAGCATCCATACAACACATGTGGCAAGATAAGGAAGGTGACACATTTCATGTTGTCATTAGAATGGTGATGTGGCAACACCATAGGCTACCACATGTCACCCAGTTTTGGCATTTTCGGGCCGACCCGTGGACAAATAGGATCGTTCCATGTGTTAGTCTGTATGGTTCGTACACTGATGTGGCATGATGACATAGTATAGGAAAACATGGCCCAGTGGGAGGTTTCCACATGACCCAATCATAGGCTGCCATGTGGCAGGCGGGAAAATCACAACGACAGTCTGTGAGCAAATTTTGAAAAAAATATTAAGTTTGGCGGGTCTTCCAAATCTGGCGGACCAAGCCAAAATTGGCCACGATTTAGCCATTGGAATATGGATAGTGCCACCTCTAAACATATAAGAAAAACCATATATTATATATATATATATATTGCAACAACACCAACCCAAAAGGGGGAGGCCTGTGGGTTTCACCCCGGGACCTCCTCCCCCATATACGCCTTAATACTTCTGCCCAAACCAACAGGCCAACGACCTTTCTTTGTAACCAATGCCACCTATATTACTTAAATTTTGATTCCACCAAGCCAGATGAGCAAGGAGAGAGTACAGTATGGCCTATGGGCACACAATTCTATGCAGTCCAGTCATTGATATAGGTTACAAAGGGGCATGAAAACCGAGACGAATTTCTTCTTGGGCCTAGGAATGCCAAAGTCGGATCGAGGCATGGAGACAGTCATTTTTGGGTAATTCGATGCCATGAATTCAATGGCGTTGTCTATTTTTTGATCTGAGCATTATTTCTGTAACTTGATTTCAGAATGAGGTATACTTATGTATTTTTCCAAATTCTTTTTCTTAGTTACTGAAAGAGCCTATCCATTTGAGAGAAGGACCTGGAGACGTAGTCCACCAGGGACGAAATCCATTATCAATTTTTTTTGTTCATATTTGATGCTTATGTCTCTTCATTTTTGAGCTTCTCCTTCTTTAATGGTGCACTTTAATTTATGCTCATTTAATGAAATTATTTATAAGTCACTCGATGAAAATATCCTGGATCATGTTGGTATTAGAGCAGTCATCTTTGAATTGAATTGTTGAGTGTGAATGCTTACTAGGGACAAGCATAAGTAGGGTGAAGGAACTCTTAATACTTTCAATCCCAAAGTTGGTCGTGCATCCCGAAGAAATAAAATTGTAGAAGAGGACAAGCGTGATGAGCAGGAGAAAAACTTTCATATGGTCTTTTATCACATGTCAGAAATGGTCGAACGAATATATGGATATTACAAGAAGAGGATGAAGGAGAAAGGGAAGAAAAAGGAAGCACATGAACATGATGATGCTTCGGTAAACCAAGGGGTTGGTGGAGATCCTTCCGAGCCTCTGTCATCTCCTTCAAGTTCTAGTTCTTCTTCCTATGAGAATTCTCATCATTCTCATCATTCTAGCCATAAAGCCTCTTTTAAGAAACTGTCATTAAAGCTTGATGTAAATTTTCTTTACCTATGTTTAATGGAGATGCTAATATGAAAATCTAGATAATTGGATCCGACAGGTTGAAGTGTATTTATGTGTTCAACATATTGATGAAGAAGAAGTTGAAGTGCAACTGGCTTCCCTTCGGTTGAAAGGCATCCCTCTCATATGGTGGGAGAGCAAGCTTTAGGAAAGAAGTAAGTTTGGTAATATTCTTTCCTGATGGTCAGAATTCAAATCAAATCTGTGATAAGAAAGCAATTTTATCCATTAGGGTATTTAGATAAAGCAATGATGGAATGACAAACTTTAAGGAAAAGTAAAGGACAAACTATACAAAGTTTCACAGAAGAATTTAGGAAAAAATCGCTTGCATTGAACATTCCTTTGGATTCTTATGAATCTTTAATTAATTATATTAGTGCACTTCACAATTATATTCTTCATACTTTTCTCTTGTTTAACCCCACTAGTCTTGACGAAGTTTGTGTGCAAGCCACTCACCTTGAGAATAGGGGGAAGAATTTTCAAGAGGATCCCATGTAGAAACCTTACAATCTCCCACATAAAACTTTTAAGAAGTTTAAAAGGAAGGACAAGAAGACCACCGCAGTGACGAAAGAAGGAGGAAATCCATCTTGCACTCATTGCAAGAAAATTGGTCACGATGAAGAACATTGTTGGAAACTGCATCTAGAGAAGAAACCGAAATAGTTCAGCGGAAAGGGGAATAAAAAAATTGTTGCTACAATTCAACAAGATCTTGGTTCCGATTTAGGAGATGAAGGAAAGATCATAGAGGTTGGAGTACAAGGTAAATATTCCCTTCATGTGATTTCAAGTTCCAATAATGAATCTCATGATGATGAATGAAATAGGAATGAATTATTTCACATAAGAGTTGTATCTAAACACACTAAGATAGATAAATTATTTTATTCGGGTTCCCAAATAAACTTAATATCTGAAGCACTTGTCAAAAAGATGGGTCTTGAAATGAAATCACATATGAATCCTTATCGTCTTGGTTGGGTATTTGATAAAGAAAAACTTAATGTCACCAAACAATGTAGGGTTAGATTTGCTATAGCTTCAAATTTGATTGATGGAGTGGATTTGGATGTTGTACCACTTGATATATGTGGCATAATGTTGGGAAGTCCTTATCTTTATGATAGAAAAACAATCATCTTTCATCATGAGAACAAATACCACCTTACTAAAGGGGGAGTGGAATATATTGTTAGAGCTCACAACATGAGGGTAAATACAACACTTGTTAGTGCAGGGCAAGTGAAAAGACTCATAACCACTAATAAGAGATATGTACTCATGGTTGTAAGAGAGAAAGATGTTGGGACATATGACGCTTTCCAAGGATGCGATCCATCTCATAAAAAGGAATTAATTGATATTGTTTCTAAGTATGATGATATTTTTTAGGAACTAGATGGGTTACCTCCTAAGAGGGAAATCCAACATGAGATACATATTCAACAAGATTCTCTGCTTCATAATGTGGGCATGTATAGGATGTCAGTTTTGAAGATGACAGATATCAAGAAGCAGGTACAAGGCTTATTGGATCAATGATTCATCAAGCCCAGTTCATCTCCTTGTGGTTCCCCGATCGTGATGGCACCAAATAAATATGGCACATGGCAAATGTGTGTCGATTACCGGGCCTTAAATAAAATCATGGTGAAAAATCGATACCCACTTCCTTGTATAGATGATTTACTTTATCAATTGAAGAATGTTGTGTATTTCACTAAGTTGGATTTGTGCAGTGGATATCATCAAATCAGGGTTGCAGAACATGATGCATGGAAAACTTCCTTTAAAACCAAACAAAGATTGTTTGAGTGGTTTGTTATGTCGTTTGGGATTTGTAATGCTCTGACAAATTTCATGGGTGTGATGAATGATGTATTTAGGACTTTCCTATATGGATTTGTGATTGTTTATTTAAACGACATTATTATTTTTAGCAGGACTTGGGATGAACATGTGAGGCATGTAAAGCAAGTATTGGATACTTTGCAAAGGGAAAAGATGTATGTAAAATTGTCTAAATGTGAATTTGGAAAGACTGCACTTGTGTACTTAGGTCATATTGTAGGAGGAGGACAATTAAAAATTGATCCTTCCAAAATTGATGTAATTGTAAATTGGCTTGAGCCAAAAAGTGTAACTAAAGTTCAAACCTTCTTAGGTGCAGACTAGTATTGGAGGAGGTTCATTTCCAAATTCTCCTTTATAGCATCTCATTTGCATGCCTTAACCAATGTGAAGAACACTTTTCAGTGGGAAGGAAGGAAACACAAATATTTCGACACTTTGAAGGAGAAGATCAGTACCGTACCAATATTATCACTGTCAAAACTTCAACAACATTTTTAGATCGAGATAGATGCCAGTGGATACACCATGGTTGCAGTATTGATGCAATCTCATAATCCTATATGTTACCACTCTGAAACTTTTAACCAAGTTATTTTTAACTATCCTACATATGATAAAGAATTGTATGCATTAGTCCAAAGTGTAAAGAAATGGAAGCACTAATTGTTAGGGAAGGAAAACATCATACATACAGATCACCATCCCTTACAGTATCTCCAAGAACAGACCAAATTGAAACAATATTGACACTACATATGGATGGGTTTTCTACAACAATTTCATTTGGTAATAAAGTACAAAAAAGGTACAAGTAACAAGGTAGCCGATATTGTTTCTAGACCTCCTATTGTTGCTTCTATTATTTTGAAGAATATTTTTTTATCTCATGATAGCTATGTAGAAAAAACTTCCATCGATGAATATTTTAAAGAAGTATATGAGAACCTAACCCATGGTGCATGGGTAGAGAACTATTCTCTATAGTGAAAACTACTCTACCATCTTGGAAATCTATGTATTCCTACAAGTGAACGAGGCCATGTACTATGAGAAGCACACACTTCTCTTGTATTTGTATATCTTGGGATAGGAAAAACTATGGCTCATTTGCTGAGGTTTTGTTACTGGCCTCAAATGAAATAAATTGTAACTAAATATGTAAAGGGGTGTGTGATGTGTTCTACTTGTAATCCCACAAATAGAAAACTAGGGATATACTCACCACTTCCCATTCCATCCCATCCATGGGAAAGTATCTCCATGGATTTTGTAGGGGGTTTACCAATGACCAAAGGGGGGCATGACTATTTTCATGTTGTAGTGGATAGGTTCAGCAAGATGTGTATCCTGATGCCATGTAAAAAGCAGATCAATGTTGAGAAGACTGCTAGTCCCTTCTTTCATTATGTTTGGGTTCACTTTGGGTTACCCATATCCATTGTCTCAAATCAAGATACTCAATTCCTTGGAGAATTTTGGAGTAGATTGTGGAGGATGATGGACACCAAATTAAAGAGGAGCATTTATTTCCATCCATTGACCGACGGATAGATAGAGGTGGTAAACCGAACAATGGTACTTTTTCTTCGAGGCTACTGTAGCAATAATCCCAAGTTATGGGATGAACATATACCCTATGTACATCATTCTTACAACTGAGATTTACATTCATCCACTCAAATTTCACCTTTTGAGACATGTTTTGGGTACCTACCCAAGGTTCCTTTGGACTTGATGTATTGGAGAGGTGTCAATGTGAATGAAGAATGAACAAAGGACAGGGCCCGCAAGGTCATCCATAGGATCCAACAACTACACCAAGAAGTCAGGGAAAAGTTGGAGAAAAGTCAAGCTGAGTATAAAGCTCGGCATGAAAAGCACATGGTTGATCATCAGTTCTAGGTTGGAGACTGGGTATGGCTTCATATCAGCAAGGAGAGATTGAAGGTTGAAGGAAAGAAACTCAAGCCCATTCATTACGGACCCTTCACTCTCTTGGATAAAAGTGGTACCAATGCTTTTCGTCTGGATCTTCCACCTTATATGAAGATTTACTCAGTTGTCAATGTTGACGACTTGAAACTCTTTGAGCCTCCCATGATCATGGATCAATATGACAAAGTTTCAATACCTTCAGTTGATGAGTTTGCACCTGATTACTTGGATGAGTTACAGGAATATATTATCCTGGACAGGAGGATGATGAATTCACGCATGGGTGATGTTGATTATCTTTGAGTAGGCTTAAAGGGCAGACATCCAAGCAAGGAAAACTAGATAGAGAAGGACAAAGTGAGGGGAGACTTCCCTCACTTACCTGTTGATTGATGAAATCTTTTGGTGGTCCAAAAATATCTCAGTGGGAAGGCGTGATCCAAAAATAATCCAGAGAAGGCTAAGAACAACTTAGAACTCGCAGAGGCAACTTGAAACGCTCATAATGGCTTTAGCATACAAAGAAAGGGGAAAAATTCAAAGTTCCCAAAAATCAATGAAAATCACATGATCGTGAAGAGCGTGTCACAAGATTTATAATGGTGTAAATGAATTGTCAAATAGAGTTATAGATTGAAATATATTCATGGTCAAAGTTTGGTCAACTTAGCCCAGTTAACAAGGGATGAGTCAACATCCATATTGTTGACGTCAGCATCCATACGAATGGTGTCAACATATTAACAACACACATGGAAGGATTAGGAAGGTGACACATGTCATGCTGACATCAGCATGGTGATGTAGCAACACCAGAGGCTGCTAAGTGCCACCCAGTTTTGGAATTTTCGGGCCGACCCGTGGACCAATAGGATCATTCCACATGGAAGTCCATAAAATCTGTACGCTGAGGTGGAATGATTACATGGCAGAGGAAAGTGTGGCCCAGTGGTATTTTTCCATGTGGCAGGCGGGAAAAAAACAATGACATTCCGTGAACAAATTTTGAAAAAAATATTAATTTTGGTGGGTCCACCAAATCTGGCGGACCACGAAAAACTTGGCCACGATTTAAGCATTGGGATATGGTTAGTGCCACCACTAAACATATAGGAACAACCAAATATTATATATATACATTGAAACAACAAAAATGGAAAAGGGGGAGGCCCGTGGGTTTGACCCCAGGACCTCATCCCCCATATACGCCTTAATACTTCCACCCAAACCAATAGGCCAACAACCTTGCTTTGTAACTGTTATCGCACGGTTTGTAGGAAAGATTGAAAAGCTTGAGTCAAGGGCAAGACCGGCGTAACAGGAGCTTCCCCACCCAATGTCACCTCAATGGGGAGCTCTTTCTATTCAGGAGGGCAAGTCCAAGGGAGACGTCCCTAATGTCAATCTGGATAAAGGAAGGCCAAAGGATAAGGTCAAGTCAAGGAGGAACCCTTCCACAGATTGATGCCCAAGATAGTCACAAGAAGATCACTGCTGAAGCACCTGTTTGCGAGACAAAACAAAGACAACTAGAATATATGCTTGCAG
>JASDQU010336691.1:0-12554 GCA_032191745.1 Picea mariana | reverse complement strand
TTTCCATGACAGCCTTTCTGAGATCTTCATCTTCTGCAGGAACATGTTCATGACTCTCTTCATGAGCCATACTTGGTGAATGCCTCCTTGAAACTTGCGGTGATGGTATATGCTTCCTCCTTGAAGGATGAGAACTTGGATCTACAAGTTGACCTTCTCCTCTTGTGAGTTTCAATCTTATGAGCATCAGAAAACAAAACACTTGCAAATAATCAAGTCTTCAAAAACCTATGCTCTGATACCAACTTGATCTAAAAATGAAGAAGGCTTGTATTCTTGAAAATATTTGCAAGTTACATTTTATGTGTTAAAAGCAAATGGATCAACTTTGCAAACACATATTTAATAGGATTTACTCATTCAAGATGCATATAAACAACATCATAATCAATGAACAGAAAACACATAACACAACAAATGATAAAGGAGTTCACCCCTCTCTTGGGCTACATCTCCTGGTCTAGCTTCAAATGGATCATTAGTATCATTTTCTCAAAGTGCTCAAAAATGTGCTTTACAATGCTCAAAATGACCAATAGATTGCTCCAATGGCTTCAGAACGTCCAAAAACCCCTAGCTGGGCTTTTTCGGCACCTCGTTTGGCCAAAAAATGAAGAAGATAGGCTTCCTTGAAGTCTCCCCTTCAAGCTTGCTATCTTTGCATCTACAAAACGCACCTCCTTCGGCTCAACATAGCCCACACGCAATTTAAAGTGTAAAACTTGGCACCGGGTGCAACCACACAACCAGTCCAAACTGTCGATCCGTTACGCACTGGCCCTAACCACCAAGGCCCCTGGGCACATGGCAGTCATATGACCGTGCACCAACACAACAGGGCTTAATGTTAAACAACCGTCGGAACCGTATGTCAAACATGTGCGCATGTATAGTGGTCACATGGTATGCCAAACCGTAAACATATAACAAATGGTTACGGTGGTAACCACCATAGTGCTGGTCGCATACAATTTAACACATGACCACGGGCCGGGGCTTAGCCCCGACCCGACCCACGCCCAAACATATATTACAACAATGTTAAATATATTGATTCACATATACATAACAAGGAACATGCGTGGGCGCGCTGCTTGGGCGAACTTTCCCAAAGCTTTACCCTACCCCCGGAGGTCACGGGGTCAACTCCTACTGAGTGCAAAGGTTTTAACCAACAAGCAAGTGACATGTGGCAGCCTTTGATTGGGCCACGTGTCGCATTCCCATTCGTTTCCAACAAAACATGCCATATGCCAACTATCTTCCATGTCAGCGTATGGTTTTCCATGTCATCCGTACGGTTTGCCACGTCGTCATCTGTACGGACTATACAGTCAGCATCCTTTTTTTTGCCTGTTTTCCATTTTGAACAGAACATGATATCTCTCAAACCCGACGTCTGTTTGAACCCAAACAAGTTGTGTTGGGTTCGCAACAACGAGGCCTATGCTCCTGTCTAATTTGAAGTGATTCTAAACACTTTGAATTTTTGAGCAAAATTTGATCCCCTGATCACCCATCTACAGTTGGGTTTACGTAATCCTCATCTCATGTAGTTTTTCTGTACAACTGGATAATTTCCTCCAAGTCCAAGCTAGTAGGTTCTACAAATATTTCCTCTTCCGATGGGTCTAATGGCGCAATGACCCTATATTCTCCTAACACGAAGGTCATTTTTCGTGTCTTTAAGTTGATTATGGCCTGGTTATCGAACGCCCAATCCAAGCCGAGCAATGTTGGGTAAGGTGTTTTGTCATCCACTATCTCTATTACTTCGAAGTCAACTTTAGTGCGTACTCCATCCAGGTCTATTGTTACTCCTTTCATCCTTCCTATTGGAAACAAATTGTGTTGGTTTGCTGGTTTCAGCTGAACGAGTGAATATCCTAATGTGGGCTCTCCCATACATTGCCATGTATTATTGGGTAATACATTGACTTCAGATCCTATATCTAGTATGATGTCTCCATGTTGAAATCTCCAACGTTGGTGTTTAGCCTGAACTCCCTACTTGTTATTCTCTTTGTATGTAGGTGATTTACTATTTTTTGTTCTAGCTTTCCTTCTGTCTCTATGCTACATATTTCTATCATATTTTGTAATACTTTGAAAGAGGATGGATCATTTAGCAATTTTACACATGATTGTAGAAAACCTTTGATTGTAGTTACTTGTCCCAGGGGATGCATTTATTTGGTATGATCCAACAATGGAGGCATCTCGTACTCTGGTACATCCTTACTATGTTGCGTGGTTGAGGTTGAAGCAATGTCAGGATTCAAAAATTATTGTTTGGATTTCTTAAATATCTCCTTCTCGTTCTGCGCATCAAACTGTTTCCTTGGTTCAACATTCTTTTTCACCCATTGGTGTGGTATTGGATATTGTCGTACTATGTCATTTCCTATTTTATCTCCTCCCCATGTAACTATGTTGATGTTTCTTCCTTCATCCCTCGCTTCTGCTAAAATCCATTGAACATTCTGATTATTCCGATTCCTCTTTTCTTGGATTTTACCTCATTGCGTAGGACATTATTTTGTGTCATGATCCAATGTGCGACAATACATACAAGTCGTTGGTGGAGGTGGACATTCTCTTCCATAGTATCCAGGTTTTTGACATTTGTGGCATACCACTAGTCCTCTACCTCTTCCAAAGCCTCCTATTTCTCTTCCTCCAACTCTATAGCCAGCTCGATCCCCTCGCGACGCATTATACTGAGGCACCTCATTATATTGCGTGGTATTGTAATGGGGTTTCACTGTGTTGTACTTTGGTTGTGCTATGGTATATGGTTGTTGCACAATATTATACTGCTAATATGCAGTGTTGTATGGGGTTGGTACCTGGTTAAACTGAGGTGCGTCTTTCCTGGTCATCATTTCTTCCTGCACCCTATATGCATCTAATGTCTTCTCTCTTATCAAATCCATGGTTCTATAGTATTTTTCGTCATGGCCTAATGACTTGCAAAAGTTGCAATATGAACTCTTTGATACTGTTTGGTACTTGTACATCATTGGGCAGTGATATGGATCGTGGCCCTATTTCTTACATATTTCACACCATAGTCCTCTTGTTGGTAACAGATTTGGAATTCCTGCTGCCATGTACTACGCGAATGTTGGACATTCGTTCTTATGGTGTCCTTATGTCCTGCATGTGGTACACCAAACGAATTCTCGTTTGTCCTTATTTTTGTTCTAGTTTAGCTAGAAGGTTAAGTTTTTTAGATCCTCCTTCATCTCCTTGATGGCTAGATCTATCTTTTGATATTGGTTTTCTTCTAGTTGCAGGGCTACCTACAGAGCTTATTCCTACATCTGAAACTTCTGTTGTCACAGTGGGTATTCTAGGTGTGGTAATAGTGAGTTGATGAACATGTTCCTATGTTGCATATCTGTCATGAGATATTTCATTTTTCCTTTCATTCTCTTGAATCTCTGGTCAATCTCCCATACAAATTCTCCTGGTTTATTTCTAATTTCTATCATCTCGTTCATGTATTGGTCCTCTGAAATTAGTTTCTGAAACTCATTTATCAACAACTTCTTGATATTCACTATCATCCAAGTTGTCGTTGGTGGATTGTTTGTGGCTAAACTCATATACCAATTCAGTGCGTGATCCATTAGTGTGATAGCTAGCTGTACAAGTTTAGTGTCCTTGTTTGTGATCTTTTTTTCTTCCCAGATATTTTCACAGATAAACATGTGCTTCTCCGGGTCCTCCGACGTTTCTCCTTTGAATTCTGGTAACCTGATGGTGGGATCATGTCTTTCCATCCTGAATGATGAACCAATACCTCCGCACGATGTATATACTTGAATAATTATTATTGAACTGGCTCCCCCAATTGTTGTTCCTTGTGTGGATGTACTTCCTGTTGTCTTCCTTCTCCCAAAATTTGGTTTTCTAAATGGTGGTGTTATTTTTTATGTGTTGGCCGCACATGGGTTTATGGGTTCCACACTGACATTAATATGGATAGGATTGCTGCCTTATATTCTTTCTCTTAGACCTCTCATCTTCCTTTCATATGTTGCGTGGAGGATCTCCTCAATTTGCTGCACATCCCGAAGATCCTCTACCTCCTCTTCATCACTTGACAAGCCTTCCCTCGTGGCTATGACTCTCGTCTTGGTGTTCACATTGTATTGGTATAGTACTCCATTGCGTGTCTTTCCAGTTTTCACCATGATTTTCTTGATCCGGTTGTCATCCATCATGATTGGGTCCAAGGATTCCTCCTTTTCTTTATCCATGTCTCCTTCCATTTCTCTTTTTTTTGTCAGTGCTTTTCCCCTTCCACCATGCACGCAGGGAAGTTTAGTGGTCTGACTCCATTGTCATTACACCTTTTTTATAGAGAAATATCTTAATATAAGTATACAACGATATAATATACCTTCCTCGAGGCCTGTTTAGAAACTCTTTCTCTACTACGTTGTATGACCTCATGATATCTACTACAAATTATGTTACAAATCCTGCTACAATACTATCAAGCCAAAACTCTACTGCATGGGTCAATTTGTTTATCACCTTCTATAGCTACGCGATTTGAACTGAGGTCCAATCTAACTATCGGATCTGATTTGTTGCATGGTTGTATTTCAACCTCAATATCCAATCCTGCAATAAGTGTGGAAAATCACAGAAAATACTTCATGCAGATCAGTAAACACATGCTTCTCAAGATAGTTGCGTGGTGTTACTCTAGGGTTTATGTTATCTTGCTACGCAAACTCTAGATGCTTTATTTTCAACCATCTCTTTATTTCCTCTTTCATGGGTCTCCAGGTTATAAACATTCCCTCCTATATTTTCATTCTTTTTGACACTTCGGTCCCAAATATTATATGCTTTTAACATTTTTTTCTGCAGATCAAACATTCTTTTAACAGATATTCAACATATATCATCCACTCAATTCTATGTTGTTCCAGCTAGAAACAAAACCATTTGTTGGTTTCTTATCTTAGTTGTACCTTTAACATGACTGACCCAGGTTAAAGTCTACTAGGGATCCAACAAAGCCTTTAAAACTATCGGCCCTCCTGGTAAACCAAAAGGCAATGCAACACACAGAGTGCATTGCGCAGTCTCACCCAAGATAGTCTTAATGGGTGAATGCAATACTGAAGTACTTGCGGTCTAGGATTAAATGGATATCTCTAAAGTGTGCGCTGTGAATTCTATCTAATCATTAAAGAAATATATTGTTCTTCTCATTCATGCATGTAATGTAATCAGATTCATTAATTCATTCACACATCATTCTAACATCTACTCATAGACAATAAAATAGATATAAAAATTCAATAACATAACACAGGTTTTACAGTGGTTCACCCCCCCGTGCTATGTCCACAAATATCTAGCTCTCTAGCGCTTTTATTATGGTAGATCCAAAACTACAATGTCCAACTCGTCCTCAGTTGGGTGGAGATCTATTATGAGGCAGACTAGATCACACCAGGCTCCTCATCCAGTGATATAACCCTCAATATCTACCCTTCTGACCCTCTACAACTCAACAACTTACAAAATTGGAGCGTATTATAGTAGTGTTACAATCTAATTACTCCTTCTCACACGAGTAACACTCCATCAAAAACAAAACCCTTCCGACCTTTTTCCTAGACCTCCTAGGTGTCTATTTTTATGTGTTTTTGGATCATCAAACATTATAATGTATTACAAAAACCATAACCCTAGCGTCATTGGGTCTTCCATGCATGCACGCGTGATTCTTTTCCTTCTAGCTGTCACTTTCCTTTTGCATGCCCTTCTTCCCAAAATAACATTTCTTTTTTATTCGACTTGCTTCCAAGAAACTTACATTGAATATGAGTGGTAAAAAATCCTTTACCTCTACTTATCAATGAACATATATATGACAATCCTTAATCCTAAGAAAATCAAGAAGTTCAAAAAAATATAGAGCCACTTAATCATCCATCTCAACAAGATCTCCCTTATCCTAAAATACTAGAGAAAGAAAAGACATGTACTAAATCATAAAATGACCTTTTAGGAGTATTAAAAATATATATGTGTGAAGATACCCTTCCTTCGATCCATTAGATATCTACCAATCTACAACACATTCATCAAATAAACATGCATTAATAAACCCATGAGAAAGAAAAAACACCCCCCTATAATCAATGTTATAGGGTAGTTTGTTGACACAATGTTAGGAAAAGTATTCACCCCCAGGTATTCTTATCTAGGGATTCTTGTAGTTGATGTGTAAATCAATAAGATTTTGATCCAAAATACCTTAGTGGATTTGGGAGCTGAAATTAATGTAATGACCAAGGACACCATGATAATATTGAACTTAAGAGAATGGCTAAGGCATACACCTACTATTATTAAACTTGCAGAAAAATCAACTATTAATTCCAAAGGAATTTTAAAGGAAATTGCTATCTCAATTAACTCATGGAAGTACCCAACAGGCTTCATTGTTCTATAAACTAAAGATAGAATCAATGGATACACCCTTATCCTAGGTAGGCCTTGGGTGGACACATATGATTCATACAGATGTTGTAGGATAGGGAATAAGACCATCAACAATGGCCAATCTAAAAAAGAGTTAATCCTTTATCCCCTTTCCAAACCTAATGTTGATACATAAAAACCTCTATGGATAGAAGAATAAAAATCTATGTTCCAAACCATCCATCCGATCCTCACCATGGAAACTACTCTTTCCCTTAGGCGACTTGATGAGGACATAGTAATTTCCATTTACATGCAAATCTTGTATCATAGTTATGCTCATATGTAAGAATACAAAGGAAAATAAGGAGAAGAATCTGATGAAAACTCAGATAATTTGAAGAAAACATGCTAGTAGAATTTAATTTCTACTATCACAAAAAAACAAATAGTGAATATGATAGAAAATTTTCCTAGAAAAACCTTGAAAATTAGTAGCCATTTGAATTTTTCCCAAGAAAACCAATCATTTGAAATCCTTAGAAAACATATCTCTACCTTTCCTTCACACTTATAAGCACATGCAATGAATCCATCCCAACATTTGTACCCACCATATATACATCACAGATGATTCATTGCATGAAAGATAGCCTCAAAGAAGAATGAATCCAACTCTAAAGGACAGTGAAAACATAGTTTCAAAATCTTTTAGATGCTAATTTCATTTATCATGTATTCAATAGTGAGTGGGTGCCACCTTTGGTCATAGTTCTTAAGAAGAGAGGAAAATGGAGGATATGTCTATATTATAGTGACCTCAACAAATCCACAAGGAAGGTCCACATGTCCCCTTTCCCTTCATTGATCAAAGGTTAGATGCTTTTTCCAGGAAAAAACACTTTTCCTTTCTACATGGGTTCACTAGATAAAATTAGGTTCAAATATTCCTAGAGGACCAAGAAAAGACAACCTTTACTTGTCCTTAGGGAACATTTACCTATATAGTATTACTCTTTGGCTTATGCAACACCCGTGCAAATTTTCAAAGGGTTGTATTGAACATCTTTTTAGATTTGGTTCATGACAACGTTGAGATTTATAGGGATGAATTTCACTGCCCATGGAAATACATTTCAAGAATCCTTAGTCAACATGGAAAATTTAGTGAAAAAATGCAAAAAAATTAACTTTTCATGTAGAAACTCAAAATAAATATTTGGAGAAGATCCTAACAAATATAGTTAAGCATCACAGAAGAGATTGTGTAAATAGATTGATAGAGGCTATTTGGTTACACAACACTATATGAAAATTTACCACATGCTTCACTTACGCTATGAGTTAGTTTATGGAAAGAAAGTCATGCTTCCCATAGAGTTTGATATTCAAAAACTAAGAACAACCCTACAAATATGAATGGATATCTTAGATGCACTATAAAAAATACTACAAAAACTTAATGGTTGGGATGAATACATATAAGAGGCCTTGTTCCATAATGAAATGGTATAATAAAAAAGAATAAGGTGGCATGACAAGTACATTAAGTCAAAATTCTTTAAGGGAGGATACTAAGCCTTGGTATATGAATCAAGATTCAAGGATTTCATTGGAAAACTAAGAAGAATATAGTTGGAACCCTACAAGTTTGATGCATGTTATGATAACATATCAATAAAAAAATAGAGCAATTGATGAAGAACAAGTTCCTTTATTGGTTGATGGATACAGACTGAAACTGTACAAGAAATCATTGTCAAAGGAAGAGTTTATAACCAACATTCGAGGACAGCATCTTTTTTTGATTGAGACTAGCAATGCTCCCAAAGTAAATTCATCATCTCCAAAGAAAAGAAAAAAATGCATAAGAAAAGGGATTTTTCATGGTGAAAACCTTCCTAAGGCACCATGAGATAGAGAATTTTTAAAAAGTAGCAATGGTATCTATTTTTTGAGAAAACTCAAGAATCAAGAATAAAGAAATTAAAAAATCCTACCCCCTCATGATTTTCATGCAGGTTCAAATTTAACTCTAGAAAGCCAATGCAAATTCAAAGACCCTTGTCTAGAAGGAATACAACACAAATCAAGCAAAAACCCTATCAAGAGGTATGGTGCTCCATTTTTTGTTCAAGTGTTCACATTATATATTCTATAGTCTTCATGCTTTGTCTTCTCCATTAAAATCTAGGAACACATTGGAGGATTTCATATTACAAGTTGAGGAAGGATCCAAAATGGCTACATAATAGATCATTCTTAGACTATAGAACTAAGTATGCTCAAGAGTATATGTTCCACTCTTGGAACTCATAATCGTGGCATGATCATTATCTCATATTTTCCAAAGCCTACAAGAGAAACAAAAAACATCAAGAGATTGTGACCTACCATGGTCACTCACTCTCCTTACAAAATACAAGACAAGAAAGATCAAGAAGACATATATGCGTAAGATTTGTTATAACATACCCATATTCTTCATATACATTTTTTCAAGCATGCCTACATATTCGATATCTTGATGCAAGCACTGTGTCATCATCATATGCAAAATGAATTAGGGATTCAAAAACAAAGTCTCCAAATCTTAAAAGGAGAGATTATGTTATCAAATCATAAAGTCTATATCTAGGTCTTCTTAAAGTCCTCATCTGATCTATCATGATCTTTTCATTATAACTTGCAACATGGAAACGATAATCTTGGAAGGAAAATCCCTCACAACATATATCTTAGGACTTCTTCAACTTATACATACATAATTGATATTTTTAAAAAATCTTTGAAAGATAGTCATTCAATACTAAAGAGGGTGATTATAAGTAAGAAAAACAAGGGGTTGGGAAAATATATCAAACAAAATGATACTTGAATAGAAATGACATTAGTCCAAGGACAATGAAATTCTATATATGTTTTTGGACACAAAAGTTGAAACAACATACATATTCCATACTACTTCTTTTGTGAATAATATTTGTTTTGAAGACTTGAAAACAAAAGAAAATCAGTCCAAAAGAGCAAAAAAAAATGAAGAAGTATTCAAAAGTTCAAAGGCCAAGAACTAATACAACAAGACAATGCAAAGAATTAAATAATGATTACAAGACAACATTGAGACATAATACCTTTCATATTTAAGGAGATATGTTACCTTCCAAATTTACTAACTCATAAATCTAAAGAAGGCAAGACATCCAAGGAAAAGCCACACTACATCTCAACACAAGCAAGATCAACTTGGTACCAAGGTAATTATTCTACACATATTTTCTAACATTCATTTCTAGCAACATATATGGAAACATAGAGAAGAAACAAAGTTTTCATATATAAAAATTTACATGGGATAAAGGCTTCATCAATATATCTTGAGGTTGTACTCATAATCAGTTTGACAACTCTATTTAAAGCATACATCATCACATCAATATAATACAATGCAAGTTGTAGATTGTATTTTTGGATAAGCACTGTGTACATAATTCTCTTCCAGAAATAGAATCTACATTATGTGTAGTTGTGAAAACCTTCACTCTCAAACAATATAAGTTTCCAAAAAATAAAGGCCCAAGCAAGAAATCTCATATTTCTTGTCCTTCGAAGAGTGATTTTCATTTTAAATACAAAAAGGATCACTACTTCTCCACGTATAAGCAAATCTAAACAATTATTTGCTTCTAAGGTAGGCAACAAATAAGGTATTCAAACTTTGAAAAACTCTAAGGCCAACACAAAAATAAATGTAAATCAATACATAAGTATAGAGACATAAATTAAAATCATCTTCATTCCAATTCCATTCCCTCATATTTTCATTTTCATTCCCCGATATCAAATTTTCACTTATTGAAAGTGAACATGCAGCGAATCACTCCACTTATACATATACTTTACCTGTACATTCATATTTCCATGCTATTCCTACACCATGCATACTTATGTTTGTATCTCTAGCATTGTTTCTACATGAGACATGACCTATAGGCCACTTCAAAATACTAAAGGAGACACAATATACAAACTAATACAAAATAATTTTGGAGACATGACCTACAAACTAATTTAAAAGATTCTTGTTGGTGCGAAAGTGATCAAACTAGGGTCCTCTTCTAGTTACCAACAAAAGGTACCGATGTAGTCTAGTGCACTGACATTTTCATCTTCTCGAGAGGGAAGAAGTCTCACCCAAAGTGCAACCGAGATGAGTAGGAGAGGGAAGGGTAAGGAGAACACTCAGACAAATCCCCGAAGGATCAAGATTCATATTATTCTTGTGCAAGATAGTTTAAACCTGTTGGAGTCCTGAACATTTCCTAACTGAGAATGGGGAAAGAAAGTTGCGTCGATATTCACATAGAAGCTATAATCATTTAAGAAAATGAGACATAAAATATAACACAACATAACATTAAATAGAATCAAAGGGCTAAGTACACAAGATATTTTATTTTAATTGGGTTTCCAATTGTATTATCATATAACAGGTGTATTCTCAAAATACATTATTATCTTGACTCATGTATATCAATGGTCATGCCAAAGATAAACATCAAGCGCTTCTCCACCAGTGAGAGACAAGGTTATCTCTTCCCCTTGCTATTTTCAACTCTACAATAATACATGACTCTATTACATTACCAGTCTAGTTCCTAACCCAGATCTCAAGATTCAGCTTCGCTATTAACAACAATAAGTCAAACTAGACTTAGACTTGGACTTGAACTTTCCCAAGCTGTATAACCTTAACTATGACCAGCAACAACAACAACAACAACCAACAACCAACATCCAACAACCCTTTTACAATCATATTGATCCCATATATGTAACTTGATCCAAGCTTGATGGTTGAGAACTCGAGAGTTCTCTCTTCTTCTTGATTCGGTTGCAACCTCTTTCTTCAAAACTGGGGTTGCGTTGTCCTTCCAATTGTTTTCTGTTGCACATTCCCTTTTCTCTTCTTTCTGTTCCTTCCTTTGGTCGAATGTCTGGCTCCAAAATATCTTAGGCAACTTTTGTTCACAAAAATGAATCTCTAAACTAACTTGCACAACTTATATTCATCAAAACGAAGGGTCCAACAAGCCCTGACCACAATCCTTGACTCATCCTGAGTCAGGTCTTCATCTCTTTTGTGGTCTCAGGGTTGACTTGTTGTTTTTCCTTGTCTTCTGCTTCCAGGTTGCTTCCACTTCTAGATTCACTTATTTATTCTATGGCTCCTTCAAACAAATGATCCAACTCAGGTACTAGTTCCAAGGATTTCTTCCCGACTTCTTGGAAGTTTTCCACCTTGTCCTGTCACTTCCTAGAAAGCACTGAGGCTTAAATGACAAATTGTTGGGTTGCACATGTGGTGAATTCCTATGGCTTGGATGAAATGATGGAATTCCATTTTGAGTCGTCTATATCATCCACTTGGTGCATCTGGTCAAAATTCTTGGATTTCTTTCTTGGCCACTGTCTGAGCTTCAAATAATGCATTCAGAGCATTATCCAATTGTTAAATTTTGTCAAACTTCACTTATTGTTCCAGTGGATCCAGTGCTTTGGTTGCTTCTTCATTGAGGGATTATATCTTTAGGCACAAGTCCTCCAGTGTTTGGTTTCATTGCGAGATTACTCCTATCTAATCGCTGGCCTCTTTGAATATTGTTTTTCAGTCCGCAGTGTTTTTATGCAATGTTATTCTAGAAAACTAGATGAGTTGGGTGTTGGGGTCATGAATGGGAAGAAAAGAACTTCTCATATTAGGCTAGGGTGCCTATATCTCAAGAACGAAGGGTAGTTGAATTAAATAGTGAGTCTCTCCCTTTGGTTCATGAGAGATTAAAAATGAGATAACTGGAGAGCCCTGTAGTCTGTAATACCCCCGTTTCCCACAACTTGTAATTAATCATTAATCATGATCACCATGCTATGGCATGGGAACAATGTAAATGTATTATTTATATTTCCAATGATTGACTGTGGGGGTAAATCCTTGAAGTAATTTCCATGATATCACTAGAGGAAAGAATGAGGAAACCGTGGAGAGGGTTCATTAGTTCAAATGACCCAAATTCCCTTTGCTGAGATAATAAGCC
>JASDQU010336688.1:0-12606 GCA_032191745.1 Picea mariana | reverse complement strand
TCTCACCTTTTTGTACTTTTGATAGGCCCTTAGTATCGATTGGGACCTGACACATGTCACTCATTGGTGGGGCCATGTGTCACCACCTTGATTGATGACAATTATACTACATGGACCCTAAGAGGGTTTCGATGGTTCAACGTTCGGGGGAAAACTATTGGAAGAACTTCCAGATCTCTGAAGTTTCGGAGTCCCGAAGTTCTGAAGTCACGAAGCACCGAAGTGACGTGGCTTGATGATGTCACTTGGGGTGACATGGGTACATAGGATGCGTGCCACGTGTCAGTGTGTTTTGTTCTTTTAAAAGGATGATTTTTCCAATTAGAACTTGACATGTGTCACCCCTCATATTGGGCCACGTGTCCGCTTCTTGGAATCTTCCACATATCACCTGGGTGTGCAATACTAAGTGGACCCTAGGAGTTCTCCAATTTGTCGTTCGGAAGGAATGAAGTGTGAGGAAGGAAAAAACCCCAAAGCTCCTAAGATCGGGGTAAATCCTCATCATTGATCGGGAGAGGACACGCGACAGTAGATCCCGTAGTCCGAAGGATTCAAGGCATAAAAAGTTGAGGTCGATGACTTTTGGAGTCCCAAAGGCCAGATTCCATCTCGATCGTTGATCACGGAGGATGTGGGGCACTAGATCCCAAGGTTTAGAGAAGTGGTACTCTCGAGGAATTGAGTTGCAGATTGTTGTGAGTAGAGAACTCCCGAAGGTCGAAGTTAATCTCGACCATTGGTCGGGAGATGAAATGTTGAGGTAAGACAGAGAGAATCTTTGGTGAGTCGACACTTCGGGAGATTTGTAGAGAAGTGATTTGGAAACCGTCGAAGCCCAGAGTCCCAGAGCTCCTATCCACCATAGATCTAAACAAACACTGGGGACTATCGATCTGTATGTCCTCCAAGTATTCAGAGAATTAGCGTTCAAAGGAAATGTATTGTAATGAAGGAAGATCCTCCAAAGCCCCGAAGTTCTGGAGCTCCGAAGCGCTAAAGTTACAGATAAGTTCCTATCATTCTAGCGCTTGGTCACAGCCTGTGGTCACATGAATTTGGGGGCCGAAGAAAAGGGGCTAGCACCCAAAATTTTGTTTTAAGAACAGGAAATGGCTTAGAGAAAGAGCCCGTGAGGTTCTTGATTGAGTATAGACCTACACCTAAATAAGTAAGGAAGGCCTGTACACCTAAAGAATAGATCAAGTATGGATCCAAGAGCCAATTCGACTCTGAGTTGGAAGAATCCATGTGCAGGGATTGCAACACTGAAAAGACAAATTGTTCAAGTATCCATAACTTCCTACTCAAAACTCAGAATTGAGCATGGAAACATGCATTGGAAAGGTATTGAACAATAGAAGATAATTGTTCACCCAAAAATTGGATCTGAATAGTCAATTTCTCAGGGAATCAACAAAAAAGAAGTTTGATATATATTAATGAATCAGAATGGTTCGTGTTTTCATGAAATTATTAAGAATAATTAGACAGACAAAGTTTTGTTGGATGCACATTTTTGCAGAATTAACAACTGTCAGATCATAATTAGCACAGAGTGTAGAGTGATGGATAATACACAAATATTCTACAATCAAAAGGATTAAATCAGAGGGTGGAAGGAACCAACTCCAATGGACTTGGAGGAGGAAAGGAGGAACTTGGAAGACATAAATCTGGCCGAGACCCTCATAAAATTGCAAACAAGTGTCCAAAGCCATAAGGTTAATAATGAGAGGCTTATGAAGGCTAAGGAACAATAGGAAGACTTCAATACGAAGTTAATGAAAATCCTGGACATAATTGAAAAGAAGTTGGATAAGGATAGTGGCTCCAACAAATCAGGAAGCCACAAGACCCCTGAGGAAAAAGGAATATCAAGGAGTGGTATCAGACATCACCATCACTCCCAAAAGTATTCCAACAGGAGAGCACATAGTAGCTCAATTCCACCCCTATCAGAAAGCATAGGAGGTCTGGGGTGGATGAATTGAAAGGATAAATGAATAATATCAATCCTCCTACTTTTGATGGTGAGCACAAGAAAGATGAAGATGTTGAGACATGGTTGTTATGCATGAGGAAGTACTTCCAATTACATAACTATTCTTCCCATGTGGAAGGAAGAATCTCTATCTATTAGCTAAAAGGAAAGGCATCCATGTGGTGGGATCATCTTGTGCAAGTGAAACACATTAGAGAGAAAAATGTGACTTGGGAGGAATTCAAGAAGCATTTTGAGAATAAATATATGAGCAAGAGGTATTATGAAAAAAAAATGAAAGAGTTGTTTAAACACAAACTAGGTAGCATGACTATTGATGAATATGAAAGGAGATTTTTAGAATTGTTGAAGTATGTCTCCTTCATCAAGGATAAGACAATAAATATTCAGAGGTATTTGAGTGGGATTCCATCTTTCATCAGTGACAAGATCCAATATGATGATCCCAAGACTTTGGAGGAAACCATAAGGAGAGGAAAGTGTTTATATGATCAACAAAAAGGAAAGCCTACTTCCAAAGAGCTTGGGAAGACAAGAAGAAGTTTAAGAGGGAACAGAGGCAGAAGGGGAACAAGCCACCATTTTTTAGAAACATTCCTCAAGGACAACCATCTTTTAGAGAGCACGTGATGGTTGAAGTAGGTGGGAAAAGGCCAAGGCAGACACCCATTCAATGTTGGTGTTGTAAAGAATACCATAAGTATATAGATTGTCCTCACAAGAGTGACAAAGTGAGAGATGGCCATAATGTACAGCAAGCAGAAACAGTGGAAGACATGGGCAAGAGTGTACATAGGATCTATGCAGCCTTGGACAACAAGCAAGTTGAGTTTCAATCACACATGATTGAAGTTGAAGGTATGATCAGTAACCATGCCTTTACTAATTTAATAGATTCATGAGCTAGGCATAGCTATATAGATCCTAAGGTAGTGGAAATATTGATTTTACCAAGAAGCAAGCATGAGAAATATTGGTTGGTACAATTGGCTACATGAACCAAGAGAAAGGTTGTTGAGTTGGTTAAATCATGTCCAGTGGACATGATTGGGCTAAGTACCAAGGAAGATTTGAACATCCTACCATTGGGTTCATATGATTGTCTAATTGGTATGGATTAGTTGGACCAACACCATGTTGTCTTAGACTATCATAACAAGGAATTTAATTTCATGGATGAGAAAGGGAACACAAGAACAATCCAAGGAATTCCTAGGGAAGTTACTATCTGAGAGATGTCAACAATGAAACTAAAGAAGTGTTACATGAAGGGCTTCCAATTATTTGCAGCTCATATGGAGGAAGCACCTAAGGATAAGGTGCCAAATCTGAAGGATCATGCAGTTCTGAAAGATTTTGAAGATGTGTTTAAGGAGATACTAGGACTATCTCCAAAGAGAGATATTGATTTCTCTATAAATTTGATGCCTAGAGAAGGTCCAATATCAAAGACACCCTACAGAATGAGTACACCAGAACTGAAGGAGTTGCAAATGCAAATTGAAGAGCTTCTGAAGAAGGGGTATATACGCCCAAGTGTGTCACCTTGGGGTTCCCTAGTCTTGTTTGTGAAGAAGAAAGATGGAACATTGAGATTGTGCATTAACTTCAAACAATTGAACAAAGTGACTATAAAGAACAAGTATCATTTGCCAAGGATCGATGATCTCTTTGATCAGTTAAAGGATGCAAGGATATTCTCAAAGATTGATATTAGTTCAAGATATCATCAAGTAAGGATCAGAGATGAAGACATCAACAAGACTGCCTTTAGGACAAGGTATGGTCATTACAAGTTCACAGTGGTGCCATTTGGGTTATCAAATGCATCGGTTGTTTTCATGTGCTTAATGAATGGTGTTTTCCGAGAATATTTAGACAAGTTTGTCATTGTCTTTTTGGATGCCATCCTTGTATATTCCAAGTCAGAAGAAGAGCATGAGCATCACATGAGGATGGTGTTACAAGTTTTAAGAGAGCACCAATTTTATTCCAAATTGAGCAAGTGCTCATTTTATCAAAACCAAATTCACTATTTGGGGCATATCACATTCGAAGAAGGGATAACAGTGGACCTTGAAAAGATTGAAGCCATTAAAGGGTGGAAAACACCTAAGAATGTGACAGAAGTAATATCCTTCATGGGTATAGCTGGCTACTATAGAAGATTCATTGTAGGGTTTTTCGAGAATTTCTCACCCAATTACTTCTTTGCAAAGGAAGGGAGTGAAGTTTCAATGGACAACAGAATGTCAAAAGAGCTTCCAAAAATTGAAGCATTTGTTAACCAATGCTCCAATTCTCAGGATTTCTGATCTGAATGAAGATTTTGTGGTTTGCATAGATGCATGCAAAGAAGGAATTGGTGGAGTCCTCAGTCAGAATGGGTTTGTGATATGTTTTAAATCCATAAAATTGAAAGAGCATGAAAGGCTCTATGCCACTCATGATTTGGAGTTGGAAACCATAGTGCACACCTTGAAGAAGTGGAGGCACTACCTCATGGGAAAGAGGTTTGAGCTGAGGACAGACCATAATGGTATGAAATAATTTTTTGATCGACCAACTTTGAATGCTAGGCAGAGCAGATGGTTGGAATTCCTCTGTGAGTATGACTTTGATATCAAGCACATCAAAGGAAAAGAGAACAAAGTGGTTGATGCACTTAGCAGGAGAGTGCATGAACTGCATGCTACAACATGTATCAAACTGATCTTAAAGGTAGAATTTATGAGGATGCAAAAGTAGATTTGCAATACATGGAATTGGTAACAAAATTACAACAAGGTAAAATGCAACAAAAAGTTGAAGATCATGAATTGGGAAAAGATGGAATTCTCTTGTACAAGAACATAATTTATGTACCCAATTCTCATGAATTGAGGAGTATGATTTTGAAAGAAATGCATAATGTACCTTATGTTGGACATCAGGATATCATTAAACAGTTGCAACAATCAAGAGCCAATATTATTGGCCAGGAATGAAGAAGGAGATTGCTGAGTACATTGCTAAATGTTTGGAGTTTCAAAAGGTCAAGGATGAGCATAGACACCCAGCTAGGTTGCTGCAACCATTGCCCATTCCTGAGTGGAAGTGGGAAGTGGTGATAATGGATTTCATCACCAAATTTCCTAGAACAAGAAAGCAACATGATGCTATCATAGTAGTTGTGGACAAGCTTACCCATTTCATTCTTATGAAGGTTACTCACAAGGAAACCAATGTTGTTGATATTTATATGAGGGAAGTAGCACACTTGCATGGCATACCCAAGACAATTGTGTCTGACAGAGAGCCAAAGTTTACCTCAAAGTTCTGGAAGGGATTATTCAAAGGGTTCAGAAAAAATCTGAACTTTAGCACAACTTATCATCCCGAGACTGATGGGAAAACATAAAGAGTGAACCAAGTGATAGAAGATATGATAAGGATGTATATGATGGACAAACCATCTAAATGGAAATATTATATACACTTGGTAGAATTTTCCTACAACAATGGGTACCAAGAATCACTAAAGATGAGCCCATTTGAGGCACTTTATGGCAGAAAGTGAAACACACCAGTAAGTTGGGACAACCCAGCAGATAGAGCAGTGATTGGACCAGAATCTCTTAGGGAAATGGAAGAGACAATGTTGAAGATAAAACAAAATTTAAAAGATTCCCAAGATAGGCAAAAACGCTACACTAACAAGGGTAGAACTCACAGGGAGTTTAAAGTGGGTGATCATGTTTTCTTGAAGGTGAAGACCAACAAAAGTTCCTTGGAGTTAGGAAATTGTTCTAAGTTGGCAGCTAGATATTGTGGGCCATTTGAAATCCTAGAGAGGATTGGGCTAGTAGCTTATATGATTGCATTGTCTACATCTATGTCTATACATAATGTATTCCATGTATCATTGCTTAAGAAATATATACCTGATGCTAATCATGTTATTAATTGGAATGTGATTAAAGTGGAGCAAGAAAGCGTTTTTCAAGTGCATCCGGTACGCATTCTAGACCGAAAATTAAACATCTCTGGAATCGATCCATAGGGCTTGTAAAGGTCCAATGGACCTGGTATGTTCCTGAAGACACAATTTGGGAGCATGAAGATGCTATGCGGGCAGAATACCGGCATCGTTTTGAATATTTTTTAAAATCTTGTTGTAATATGTAAATATGATGCACTGAGGACAGTGCATAAATAAGGGGAGGGGATTGTAATACCCCAAGGCAGAGCCCTTGCTGAATTGTAATGATGTTTAATGATGTTTATAGGATGATGAGCCAAGTGTTTATAAGTTGGGAGGCTTATGTGTTTATTAGGCTGAAGAGCCTAGATGCTAAGGCCAGTGAGCCTATTTTTGTATATGTAATTATGCAAATCATTAATAAAAATACATCGATGCGTGTAGAACAACCATGGAGAAAGAGTTATGGGGGACTAATCTCCACTAGGAAGGGAAAGGGAAGGGGGTTGAGAGGCTAGGAAAAAGGGGCTAAGATTGGGTACTTAACCCAAGGGAATATGATAATGTTTTTCCAAAAATACTAAGGCTTGGGAAAATAAACCTTGTTATCCTACGTTCCTTTGGGGAGAGGAACGAGCTCCTGGAGAGCCATGTGTCATCCAAGATGCATGCAGCTTTATGGGGGGGAATCCATCATTGTGGGGGTTCGCCAACCATTCTTGTCATCTTTCCTCATGATTTCACTCACCGCCTTCACCCCATTTACTCACGCACCGAGCAAACAGAAAGTCAACTATTTTTCGCCATTGTTGAACCCTCTTCCATTGTGAACCTCTGTAACTTGCGCTCAATGGTATTTTGTTGAGTCGTACCTTGCCTTACCTGAGTTTTGTTGTTTCCTTCGCCCTTGCCCATTTTTTTGAGGAGTTGGACAGAAGAAGCAGGTTGTCAGGCCTATGGTTTTGAAGAGGCAAGTTGTCAGGCTCGTGGATTAAAGAAGAATGTTGTCAGGACTGTGATCAACTCTCTCCAGGTGAGAGAGATTGATGGGGAAGTGATTTCTCCTAGAGGGAGTCCAACAACAGCTACAGAGATCTGAGAATTCATGATCCGACCTACTGCTAAAGCCCTGGAAGGGAAGTGGAGTAGCCGATGGACTGTGGAACAGTGAAGGTGTATATTCCCGTGGTGGGACAGGCATGTGGGGAATGAGAGTCTGTGAGCAGTGGACGTAAGTAGGCTCCTTGGAGGGAATCCTTCCTGTTGCATTGTGCAGTTTTCCGTAGTCTCAGCCTAGCCTAATATTCCTTTACCCCGAGTGGAGTTTAGTCCCAGCTTGAGGGTGACCCACTACTGATAGCCTGGAGCAACGTGGTCTAAGGCTGGGAGGTTCGTGGAAGGTCTACATGTAGTTGGTGTACTTCAATTGAAAGATAAGTATCATTTCCTTGTTAATATCAAATGATGTGTTCAGTGCATGCCTGTTATTTATGAGAATTGCATGTGTTTGTTACATGTATGATTTACTGTTAATTTTGCATGAATTTGTGTATGAGTAGAATGTTTATATTTGTTAAAATTGAATTTTTTTTTTGTGTGTGTGTGTGTCAAAGTTTGAAAACAGAGTAGAGGGTGTTTTTGGTAGCATGCCCAGCCCTGGTATGGCTGGGTACATTACAATATGGTATTGGAGCATGAGATATTTTTAAGTGGCATGACCCAGCCTGGAAGGATGGGTATATTACACATTTGATTTGAAAAATAGTATGTTTCACCCTCATATTGGACAATGCATGATCATAAAAAGATGATCTTTGTCAATTTGGGATCACAAGACCAAGGGAAATATGTATGTCTTGTTATTGAAGATGATTGGGCGAAGTGATTGACCTCAAAGTTCAGGCTTAGGAGTTTGTAATGGAAAAGACAACATTAAAGTGTTTGTGTGATGTGCTCTATAACCCCTTTTGTTTCCGAGATACTCAACATAGTCAAAGGAAAACTGAAACTTGATGTTGTACTCCAAGAGGTACATGATAGAGATGAAATACACTATTTATTTTCTATAAATGAAAAATATTTTAAGGCTAGGAAAGAGATAAATGTACCAAGAGCCTCAAGAACAACCTCTTCATACGACAACAAAAACTTGAATGATTTTACTCAATGGACATCACCATGAAAGAATTAAGTTACAAAGATCATGATCTGTTATAAGATTTTGAATTTCTTCCACACAAATCAATGATATTCCTTTTACATTCTTGAAATCAACTCGATTACAAAAGGTTCAAGTCAATAGAAAAACATACCTGCTCAGAAGGTTTGTAATCATATGTTAACTCGCCAATATTTGTTTTGAGAACCAAGAAAACTAACTTGCGATATTGCAACATCGATTCAATGATCCATAAGCCTTTGAGAGAAACACGACCACCGACATATTGATCAATAGGGTATGAATAATAGGACCATGGACAACTGATATTGTTCCTTCAACTCAGTTTCTATCTTCTCCAAGTTGTAAAGTATTCCTGAACATATATTCTTTCAACAACTAAGGATAATGAGTTGTCCAACTGTCAGTCTCAGATTGAATGCCACTGAAACAGGTGAAACTTCTAGTTGAACTTTTCAAATAATTATGCTCATGGCTTCCTCATGATAACCAAAGTTAAGCCAAGCTTTCAGTCAAATAAAAAAAATGAAATACATCAAATGAAAAGAAGAAAGCTTACATGCAAAAAAAACTTAGACTAAAACAAGCCATTGTGAGCTACGAACTAAAATAACAACAGTTGCTGGCTTTTATTCAAGAAAGCAGGATAAACCAAAATCTTTGTTATACAAGTGAAATTAAAAGCAAACATATGAACTATGCACACAGAATGGAAGAAAATGAACTATGCTACTCCTATTCCTACTCTTAGATTCTACACTAGATGAAAAATGGCTAAGTGAAAGCATAGTGCCAATGCAACCAATTGAGTAACTCCAAACCAACAACCACATGTTTATCAAAATTCATTTGCAGAGAATGGAGAAGTAAGAGATCAAAGATAGGAAGAATTGATTCAAGCAAATATCTACCCAACATGTTAAATTCGACAACATTATGGATCATGGGAAATGTAGACATGTAGGATTCCTCCAACTAAAATTCAATTCTATCATAAAATTTACAATGATAACCATAGGACTGTTGGAAGGAAATGGAAAATGAATGACATACATGATGAGACCCATGAATGAAATTTGTGTGCAATGTACCTTGTGAGATAGTCTCGGTATGGGTGGCATCATTCATTTAAGGGGTCGAAATAAGACAATGGGAACTTCACATAACCATTAGCCAAAATCAAAGTGCTTCATTATCCAGGATAGACTCCCCATGCCCACATTTTACATAACCTACATGATGACAATAGAGACGATATCTAATAATTTGAGGGAAACATTGAGAGAAAGATGACTCCAAGCTTTCTCCTATGACATCAACAAAATCATGTGAGGAGTGATGGAGTATTAAGATAGAATCCAAGGACAAGTGATGCATCTAGCCCTGAAGATCGACATGTGATTCTATAGCAGATTGAGATGATAGTGTTTCATGGATCAACTTGATGTTTCTTGTGCCTTGTATGGTGATGGGTTGTTCGTTTGATGTGACTTCTTCATGCGGACCGAGAAACTCGTTATGCTCTAGATACTTTAAATTTTATGTTGTTAACATCTATGCATTGAGATAAAAAAACTTCAAAATACACAAGATCAATGAATGCTAGGTTAGTACTCACATTCAATTCTAGAACAGAAAAGTAGTCATAAAAAATAACATTATCGGGGTCAAATTGTGACTCAACATGTTCCAGAAATGGAAAAGGACTTAGAAATTCATGCATCCTAGATGAACTGTCATGAAGAATAATTCTTTGATCGATCAAAGCTTGGGAATCTTATTGTTTTGATTTATCATTCAGTGTTCCATTGTAAGCAAAGTGTACAAACGATAATGCATGATAAAAATGTGGGTGCTCATGTAAGTGATTAACATCAAACATATTTGTATAAAGAGAATGGAGGTTTTTGGATTCTAAAAATGACAGGGTTTCTTCAATGAGAAATTCATCATAGACCAAAGTATATTTATAATTTTCTGAAGGGGAGACAATAGATGATTCCCACTCTAGGTCTGAGGGGTCTAAACTCTCGAGTGAAGATTCCCCTGTAGCTGTAATAGAGTGTTGATTAGAGATCGTATATCCCCTATCCTTCATGGTCAGAATTGATTTGTGAATGAGAGATGATTTGATCATCCAAATTGTTCCCTTCAGGAACAAAGATGAGATATGAAACCTAATCAAAGATTTCTTGGTCTAAGGGTTTGTCATTTTTAGGAAATCTGCGATAAACATGCATGACTCTTTGAAAGAAATCATCCACAAATTCATCTCCGAGCCTATGAACTTCCGCAAGTTCATCAAAGAGTTCATGATAAACATTGTCTACATGAGAAACGATAAAGATTTCCATGAATTGTTTCCAACTATGTATATATTTCATTGGCAATGTCCCAAACTAGAGTTTAATCCATCCTTCAAATGTGAGGACAAATAATTGACAAATTTCATTGTCCCGAACAATCTTAAGATTTTGTCGAGTGATGTTAAACTGATTGAAATGCATGAATGCAGAGACATGGCCTTCAACGTTGAATTTTGAGTTTGACAAGAGATTAATTGTCTCGACTGAGATGCCCCTGGTGGGTCTCGGAAGACTCAAAGGGTTATCCCATATGGAGATATGGAGAGGATCCATGGGCTAGTTAAAATTTAATTGAAATGACTCCACACGAGAAAGATTTCCATGCGACCCTCCTTCTAGCACCAATTCTATTGATACGAGGGAAATCACCCTTTGTCAATAGCACGGGTTACCCCCGATAAAAAGTCCCAATAAAACCTCTCATCGTTTGGAATAGGGAATCCATCTGGATTCTAGCCCAACAACCATTTATGGTTTTGAGTTTATCGGTTGCGACCCGTTCCACCAATGAAGATGTCCTAAGCTAAAGAATGAAATGCAACTAATCTGAGATGCATGCGTCTGGACAGAACTAAGGTAACCAGAAAGTAAATATAGAACCAACCATGTTCATGTCGAGGGCTTGGGAAATAGTTCACATAGAGCAAAGGAATGAATATGAATAAACAACTGTAAACATAGAGTAGTCTAGTATTTAAAAAATCGTTTAAGGTTCTACACCCACGAATTTAGACAAATATTCTCCGAAGAATAGAAATAAGAATGCAATTATCATGCATAAGAATAGTCTACAACATGAAGTATATTCTTACACAACCCGAATGCTGAGAAAAACACAAAAGAATAGTCCACAATATGTCCAACATGAGAATCAAAGTTCTTTAGAAAATAATTTGGCCAAATTAGCTTCTCCTCATTAACAGTTTCAGTAATAATACATCAAAACTCCAAGGAGGGATTCTCAATTTTAGTTAGCACTATATTCCCAAAATAGTTTAGAAAATGTACAATGCTTGAAGAACCCAAAAGCCCTTTACTTGGATACAATCCCCATATTTATTGAAGTTTTCCTTGACTCTTGGCCTTCCGCCTTGCCTCCATGACCTTTCATTTACCCTTATTTGTCCTTATCCTCTTTGTAATGATAAGAGAACAAAGATAGCAGTTACATTTTGAATTTTTATTTTAGCGTTGGTAGCCCATCATAGATTTTTGCTTTAGTGTACCCCACCCACCATAATGATTGACTTGGACATTGAGAGATTCGATCGTCATAGGGTTCAAACTTCTTCTTCGGTCATTTGAGTTTGATTCCCTTAATCCTGCAAAATGTAAGCAATTGATGAGGAATTTGTCAAATCACATAACTGACAAGTTGTAGATCTCAGAAAGAACTTTTCAACGATACAAGGAACACATGAAACGAGCATCCAAGTATAAAGTTATGGCCAAAATACAAGAGGAAGTTTGGTAGGGTCCTCTCCCTATTTCAGAGTAGCTTGTGAGAACTCCTCCTTTGCTTCTGGAGAAGTTTGTGGGAACTCCTCTGGTGTGAACCAGAGCTCATCAAAGGAACTCTTATGGTATGAATCAGGGCTCATAAAAGGAACTTCTTTGGTGTGCACTGATGAGGATGGCGCGAACTACTCCAATTCGTCGACGAAGAAGGCACAAAATGCTCTTGTTGAGTTGGCGAAGATTAAGGGATCAGCTCCAATGTTATTAAGTTGATGGTTAAGGAAAGTCTCAGAACATTTGAGGAGGCCCAGTTATGTCACGTTGTACAGACTCGCAAATGATCATTGCAGTATCTGAGCCTAGACCGAGTTTTCGTATCATCATCACGATGTGCATGGATTCAGCTCAAATCGTCATACATTAGGTTTGGTTTCATGTGATGCTACCTCGTTTGATTGCGATTCTGAAAGGGAGAAAAGTTTAATATTTAAATAGTTAAAAGATTAAAAATTGTTAAAAAGGGGGGGGTGGTCACCCATTCACCCCACCTTACACTCAAGTCACATGGCATGGTTTATATAAAAAAGGTTTTAACATCATTAGGCATAAGGGAGAGGGGGTGGCATCATGCATGCCA
>JASDQU010336682.1:0-12606 GCA_032191745.1 Picea mariana | reverse complement strand
TATGTTTTAGGAAATATTAATATAATATTCCCTTGACTTTTGGCCCTCCCTTTCCCTAACTGGTGAAGTTCAGTCCCCCATCTCTTTTATCATGGTCGGTCTGTGCACAATGATGTATTTTATATTAATCACGAGTCATGTACAAAGTAGGCGCTTTAGCCTTTAACATTTGGGCATGCTAGCCTAATTCCAAGACATAAGCATTCTGGCTTATAATACTAGCTCACCGGCCTATAATGTATATTATATACACAAAGGTTCACTGACCTTAATATCACGCACACTTTGTTATTGCGTGCTGTATCCTCTGTCTTTAAGGTTGTGTGCACCTTAGTTACTGCTCGTGATATCCATAAATGTCCCTTTACTGCGCAGTATATGCGCGCACCATGCCATGAAAGGTGTATTACAAAAATGATGTCTAAACAACTCACTAGCTTAAATATATTTGGATTATATTTACATTTGGGCTCAGCCGAGGGATATTACAATCCCCTCCCCTTATTTATGCACTATCCTCAGTGCATCATGTACCCATATACAACAAAATTCTCAAAATTCTTCAAAACGATACGGGTATTCTGTCCACATTTCATCCTCATGCTCCCAAGTAGTGTCTTCAGGTTTGTACCAGGTCCATTGGACCTTTACAAGCCCTATGGCTCGATTTCAGAGTTGTTTGATTTTTTGATCCAGGATTTGCACTGGATGCACTTGGAAAGCACCTTCTTACTCCACCTGAATAACATTCCAATCAATAACATGATTAGCATCGGGTATATATTTCTTTAGCAATGATACATGGAAGAAATTATGAACAGACATAGATGCAGGCAATGCAATCATATAAGCAACTGGTCCAATCCTCTCTAGGATTTCAAATGGTCCACAAAATCTGGCTGCTAACTTGGTGCAGCTTCCCAGCTTCAGGGAGCTTCTGTTAGCTTTCACTTTTAGGAAAACATGATCACCCACTTTAAATTCTATGTGGATTCTATTTTTATCAGCATAACTTTTATGTCTGTCTTGGGAAGATTTCAAATTCTGCTTAATTTTTAACATTTGGTCCTCCATCTCCTTGAGAAATTCTGGCCCAACTACTGTTCTATCAGCTAGATTATCCCATCTTACTGAAGTATTTCACCTTCTGCCGTAAAGTGCTTCAAATGGGCTCATTTTCAATGATTCCTGATACCCATTATTGTAAGTGAATTCTACCAAGTGTAGGTAGTCTTCCCATTTCGATGGTTTGTCCATCACATACATTCTCAACATATCTTCTATCACCCTATTCACTCTTTCTATTTGTTCATCAGATTCGGGATGATAAGCTGTACTAAAGTTTAGATTCGTCCTGAATCCTTTGAACAATCCTTTCCATAAATTCGAGGTGAATTTCGGGTCTCTGTTAGACACAATCGTTTTAGGAATTCCTTGCAATCGTGCCACTTCCTTCATGAAAATATCAACAACATCTGCTACTTTGTGAGTATTTTTTAGTGGAATAAAATGGGCAGCTTTTGTGAGCTTGTCCACCACTACCATAATCGAATCATGTAGCTTGCCTGTTCTGGGCAATCCCATAATAAAATCCATTTTCACCACTTCCCACTTCCATTCAGGAATGGGCAAAGGTTGCAACAATCCTGTTGGGTGCCTATGCTCTGTTTTAACTTTCTGGCACTCCATACACCTAGCGATGTATTCTGTAATTTCTCTCTTCATACCTAAGCAAAAGTATTGGCTCTTGACCGTCGTTATGGTTTTCTGATATCCAGGGTTCCCTGCATAAGGAGAATTATGCATCTCATGCAAATTATACGTTTCAAGTCCTAGACATTTGGCACAAAAATTATGTTATTGTGTAGCAGTATTCAATCTACTCCCAACTTATAAATATCCATCTTCTGTAGTGTCTTACCTTGCTATAGCATTGCTACCAATTCTTTGTACTGCAGATCTATATTTGCAGCCTTCATAATTTTTCTTTTAACATCAATCTGATACATGCTAATGGCTGTAGCATGAAGCTCATGCACCCTCCTGCTAAGTACATCAACCACTTTATTTTCTTTCCCTTTGATATGCTTTATATCAAAGTTATATTCGCTTAGAAGTTCTAACCATCTTCTTTGCCTAGCATTTATATTTGGCTGATCAAATAAATATTTCAAACCATTGTGGTCTGTTCTTAACTCAAACCTTTTTCCCATGAGGTAGTGTATCCATTTCCTCAGGGCATGCACTATGGCTTCTAACTCCAAATCATGAATGGCATAGTTTCTTTCTTTCTCCTTCAACTTCCTTGATTCATAAGATATCATGAATCCATTTTGACTGAGGACTCCACCCAGTCCTTCATTACATGCATCTGTGCATACAATGAAATCTTCATTTGGGTCTACAATCCTTAGTATTGGAGCACTTGTCAATAATTGTTTCAAATGTTGGAAACTCCTTTCACAGTCCGACGTCCACTGAAACTTCATACCCTTTATTTGCAAGGAAGTGATTGGGTGTGCTATCTTTGAGAATCCTCCAATGAATCTCCTGTAGTAACCTGCAAGGCCCATGAAAGATCTGACCTCTGTCACATTCTTTGGTGTTGACCATTCTCTAATGGATTCTACCCTCTCAGGGTCCATTGCTATCCCATCTTTTGAGATGATATGCCCCAAATAATGAATAAGTTTCTGATAAAATGAGCACTTGCTCAATTTGGCATACAATTGATGTTCTCTTAATACTTGCAACACCATTGTCAAAGTATGTTCATGCTCTTTCTCTGAATTGGAATATATAAGAATGTAATACAAAAAGACAATGAAAAACTTGTCCAAATACTCTTGGAAAACACCATTCATTAAGCACATGAAAACAGCTGGTGCATTTGACAATCCAAACGGTACCACTATGAACTCATAATGACCATACATTGTCTTGAAGGCGATCTTGCTAATATCTTCTTCTTTAATTCTTACCTAATGGTATCCTGATCTGAGATCTATCTTGGAAAATATCCTTGCATCCTTTAATTGATCAAAGAGATCATCAATCCTTGGTAGAGGATATTTGTTCTTAACAGTCACTTTATTCAATTGTCTAAAGTCAATACACAATCTTAACGTTCCATCTTTCTTTTTCACAAACAAGACTGGGGCACCCCAAGGTGATACACTTGGGCATATATACCCCTTTTTTAGAAGTTCTTCAAGCTACATTTGCAACTCTTTCAATTCTGGTGTACTCATTCTATAAGGAGTCTTTGATACTGGTGCTGCTCTAGGCATCAAATCTATAGAGAAATCAATGTCTCTCCTTGCGGGTAGTCCTGGTACTTCCTTGAATACATCTTCAAACTCTTTCAGGAATGGATAATCCTCCAAATTTGACACCTTGTCTTCAGGTGTCTCCTCCATATGAGTTGCAAATATTTGATATCCTCTTCTATAACATTTCTTCAGCTGCAATGCTGAAATTTCTCTAATGGTTACTGCCCTGGGAATTCCCTGCACTTTCCTTTGGTTCCCTTCTTCATCCAAGCAAGTGAATTCTTTGTTATGACAATCCAATAGAGCATGATGTGGGTCCAACCAATCCATCCCAATTAAACAACCATAGGAACCTAAGGGTAAGATGTTCAAATCTGCCCTGGTATTTAGTCCATTCATGTTTATGAGGCAGGACTTAACCATCTCTTTAACTTTTCTTCTGGCTCCTGTATCCAGTTGCACCAACCAGGATTTCCCATGTTTGCTTCTTGGAAATTGCAAACTTTCCACCATCTTAGGGTCTATATAAATATGGCTAGCTCTTGAATCAATTAAAATAGCAAGGGTTTGGTTGTTGATCATACCTTCCACTTCAATCATGTGGGATTGATACTCTTCTTGCTTGTTGTCCAGGGCTGCATAAATCCTTGGCACATTTTTTCCCATGTCCTCTACTGTCTCAGCTCGTTGTACATTGTGAACAACCTTACCTTTTTCACCTCTGTGAGGAAAATCTTTGAACCTACGGTCTCCTTTACAACCCCAACATTGCATAGGTGGTTGTCTTGGCCCTTGACTCCCTGTGTCAATCACTCTGATTTCCTTATGCGTTTTCTTCCATTGTGGATTATTTCTGAAGAATGGTGGCTTAGCTCCCTTCTTCCTTTGATCCATATTGAATTTCTTATTGTCTTCCCAAGCCTTTTGGAAATATGGTCTTTTTTTCAGTTGGTCATATAAGCATTTAGCTCTTCTTATGGTCTCTTATAATGTCTTGGGATCATCATACTATATTTTGTCACTGACGAACGTTGGCAATCCACTTAAGTATCATTGAATCTTGACTGTCTCATCCTTAATGAAAGAGACATACTTCAATAGTTCCAGAAACCACCTCTCATATTCATCTATGGTCGTACTTCCAAGCTTGAGTTCAAAGAACTCTTTCATTTTCTTGTCATAGTATCTCTTGGCCAAGTACTTCTTCTCAAAATACTTCTTAAATTCTCTCCAAGTAACACTTTTCTCTACAATGTGTTGTACCTGCACAAGTTGATCCCACCACATGGAGGCCTTTCCTTTGAGTTTATAAATAACAATTCTACCTTCAGCATGAGAAGAATAATTATGCAATTGAAAATAATTCCTCATGCCTAGCAACCATGTTTCGGCATCTTCATCCTTCTTGTGCTCACCATCAAATGTAGGAGGTTTGATTTTGTTCATTTTTCCTCGCAACTCATCCACCCCAGATCTCTTATACCTTTTGACAGGGGATAGACTTGAGCTGTTTCCTGCTTTCTTATGGGAATGCCTATGGGGATGATGGTGATGTCTACTAGCACTTTTTACTTCTCCCTTCTCCTCTGAATATTTGTGACTCTAGGATCTACTTGAGTCACTCTCCTTAGCCAATTTCTTCTCTATTTTGTTCAAACCTTCCAATAAGCCTTTCATTGTCAGCTTTATGGATTTGGACATCCTTCTGCAAATTCTTAATGGTCTCAATCATATTCATATCTTCATTCCTTTCTTCTCCATGTCCGTTGGAGTTCATTCCTTCCATTCCCAAATGGACATCCATCCCTCTTCTCTTCTCTGGATGACTATAATTACCCTGTGCCTCTTCCATTCCTACGGACTCTGCAGTAGTCTGTATTGACCGAGTTGTTGTTAATTCTACAAAACGTGCAGCCATCGAAACTAATCAAGCTAACCAATCAACAATTCATGAGAATATGCACCATTTCGATTCAACATACACATCAACATTATCACTCCCGGTTTCTTGGTGTTATCACCATGACAATTATATATAAGACCCAAGTCTCGAGAACGCTGACGCGCAGTGCCTTCCGGGATACACTCGCACAAGAAGGTGGTATTGTCAAAACCACTTTCGCCAAGATGCAGTATCACGTGTCTCAACATGTCAAATCCACCACTCATGGAGCAGGTGACAGCTAGTCAGATCACCCTACTCCATTCATTCGGTACTTCACAGCCATGTGACGTCAGTTGAATGCCGCCATGTAACGAACTCAAAAGATAACCATTTGAAATGGATTGGCCGAGCATGACAACCCAACGCTCTTTGTACGTAATCTGTCTACGCTTCATAAATGGAGTTCTATAATTATCACTCCCCAAGTATGAAGATATCTGCGTATCCATAACCGTAGTAATCTTCAAGATTCTTGACTTCCTACTCTCTGTAAAGACGCATTTCGGTATCCCCAACTTGAGATACATGGACAAAGCTAAGTCGCGTGAGACTAGTTATTCGAGCAACATGCTAGGCTTTCCTACGAATAAGGAGGAAAGGGTCCTCGCGCACCTTCTAGCAACTAAGTTCCACATAGATCCGGTTATAGACTCATGATTGGAAGTCAGGTTGAATCCTATTATAAAGGATTTAGTCATCAATAGGCTAGCCGCTAAGAAGAAAAGGAGTAAGCGGCATAAGAAGGAGGAATCTATGGTTAAAGCGGCCAAAAGTGTTGGAGAAAATCAACCAGTCTGGATAGACTCCTCTTTAAAGGTGGAGATCGCTAAGCTGAAGTGAGACTTCAACTAAGATAAGCATGTCTCAGCGAATTTTGAACAACCAGTAGTGGAGGTAAAGAGTACCAGAGGTGATAGGCATGTTCTTCAACGACCCTTTTTACAACAAGCTAACTGCTGTCATCGCCCTTTTGTAATTAATATGATTATATAAATATAGAAACGGATTTTAGACTGTTTTATTATAATTTCTATCTGGTGATATTATGACCCTTGTTTTATTTTATAATAAATTTTTCTTGTAATCTTATATTTTATTTTCATCTGTCTAAATCAGAAGAAATTAAAATTCGGAATTCTTTTTAATTAATGCTTCAATGTGGTTATGTGTTTATTTTTCTTTTATTATTATGCAATTTAAACTTAGACTCCTCGCCTTCTAAGCGACTTCTCACGCATTAACTTGACCCGTTCATTTATATTATTGTGCATAGCAATATTACAAGATAAACGCTTCTCCGCGCACCTAAATCTACTACGTGTTTCTTCTTCATTGTACCGAATACTTACGCACACTACTCTGGCATTGTGCGCCAATATCCATTGCACACTGATATTCCACATGAATTTTCGTCCTATGCATGCAACATGTCAAGTTTAACATACTCCTTCATGCTCAAATATCTGCGCATACTACTGAATACACCGTCACGAAACAACTTATACTCATACTTATGCATGTACCAACAAAACTCCTCTGCGTTAAGTAATACTTGTGCACCCCATGTGCACCTTACTATGTGTGTGCTTGTCATGCAAGGCTAATTTCAGCACCTGCATCTACACATAATAATCTTTCACGCGGTGCCACAATTTACTGCGCACACTAGCACGCCACAGATTCCCATGCGGTGCCAAATTTACCATGCACACCAGTACGCCAACCTTTTCCAAGGACACTCTATGACTCTAATTCTGGTCACTTCGAAGTTACTTTTCTGTGAATATTCACTTCGATTGCACCCTTTTAGTCCATCCAATCTTAGTGTTGAACTGAGTCTCTGATACCAAACTGTAACGATCCCCCCCGACCAACCTAAGGCCATGGTATGCTACTCCAGAGCAACCACTCATGCTTTGACACCATTTGGTAACATTCCCAGCCATCAGGCTGGGCCATGCTACTCTAGGGAACACTTTCATTACCATACCACGGAACATATAGTAGCATACCCAGTAGTCAACTAAGCAATGCCACCTAAATTTACTCTTTAGTCTACATGCAACTAAAACATATACATACAGCACGCTCGTGGAATATTTACATCTAAACATAAACAACAATTACTTTCTGTAACATACGACTTTTATAATAAAATAACAGTAATTACCGATATGCATCATTTACAAGAAATTACCGATAAGCACACAAGCAGTCATAGTCACATATATGATAAAATCGTAACATGGGAATGTAAATAGCAAAACAACATATCCATATATCATACAATTGATACTTATCTTTAAAAATACTGTCACCAACTATTTACAGACTGTCGACAAACCTCCCAGCCATAGATTACACTGTTCATCACTCTCAACAGTGAATCACCCCCGAGTTGGGACTGAACTCCACCCAGGGTAAAGGGATTCCTATCCAGGCTAAGGCTCATGGACAATATGAAAGACTCTGTCTCAGGTTCTCACTAAACTAATAGCCTACAACTTTTCATTCCCCACATGCTTGTCCCACCCAAGGAAGTGTGCCCCTTCTCTACTCAACAGTCCCTCGGCTGCCCCACTTCCCTTCCAGGGCTTCAACAACAGGATGGACTAGAATTCTCAGAGAATTGTAGCTACAGTTTAGAAGATACAAAAATCAATCCCCATCAATTCTCTCGCCTAGAGAACTACTCACGAGCTTGACAACCCTCTTCTTCAATCCCACTCCAAGATAACCAGGTACACCAACCAAAAGGGATGGGGAAACAGGCTTCGAAAAGGTGAAATGGATATCTCAAGGATAACAGAATGTATGAGTGAAATGGTCATGGGCTCATTGACTGGATAACTGAGTGTGTTTTGGAATCACTGTGAACTCTTTGTTCCCCAAAAAAATGATGGTCCATCTGCTGGTTTCTCTTCCCCTTGTAAGGTCTCTTCCCCTGTTTTCCCCCCTTGTTTTTCCCCCCAAAAAATCCCCCTTCCGAGCTAAATTTCCCCATGATATGAATGCATGTCTCCAACTTGACACTTGTCATATTGAAAGTTACTTTTTTCCACTTGTCCCCAACTTTAGAACTTAGGATAAACTAATTATCCATACTTTATGTTTTAGGAAATATTAATATAATATTCCCTTGACTTTTGGCCCTCCCTTTCCCTAACTGGTGAAGTTCAGTCCCCCATCTCTTTTATCGTGGTCAGTCTGCGTGCATTGATGTATTTTATATTAATCATGAGTCATGTACAAAGTAGGTGCTCTAGCCTTTAACATCTAGGTGCACTAGCCTAATTCCAAGACAAGCATTCCAACTTATAATACTTGCTCACCAGCCTATAATGTATATTATATACACAAAGGTTCGCTGACCTTAATATCGCACGCACTTTGTTACTGTGTGTTGTATCCTCTGTCTTTAAGGTTGCACGCACCTTAGTTATTGTGCACAGTATTCATAAATGTGCACATTACATCCCTTTACTGAGCAGTATATGTGTGCACCATGCCATGAAAGGTGTATTACAAAAATGATGTCTAAACAACTCACTAGCTTAAATATACTTGGATTATATTTACATTTGGGTTCAGCCGAGGGATATTACTATATGATCCAATCAATTTTCTATACTGAGTCAAATCAATTTTGTCAGAATCAGAAGAAGACACACTTAGTTTCTTTAGATTCGTCACCATTGGTGTATCCATGGGCTTCAAGTTCAACATCCCAAACTTATTCAATATCTCAATTGTGTACTTCCCCTGACTTATAAATATCTCATCAATTTTCTTCCACACCTCTAGTCCCAAGAAGTAGTGCATCATACCAAGGTCATTCATATCAAACTTAGAGGCCAACGCGGAATTTCATTCAACAATAAGGCTCTTTGTATCGGTGAGGAATAAATCATCAACGTAGAGGACCAAAATCAAGGACTCACCATTAACAGTCTTGTAGTATAGGATGGTATCGACAACATTTTTCTGAAGCCAAAAAATCATTAGGTTTCCATCAATCCTCACATACCAAGATCGAGGTGGCTGGTTGAGTCCATACAAGGCCTTGTTCAACCTGCACACATGAGACTCCTTCTCATGTATCACGAAACCATCTGGTTGCTTTATGTATACTTCTTCCTCAATCTCTCCATTGAGAAAGGTTGTATTTACATCCATCTGATGTACTCTCTAACCCATGGATGCTGTAGGGGAAATAATCATTCAGATATAAGTGTATCGAGCAACAGGAGAAAATGTCTCCTCATAATCTATTCCCTCCACCTAAGAGAATCCTCTAGAAACAAATCTCATTTTGTGCCTCTCGATGCTCCCGTCAACTATGTGTTTCATCTTGTAGATCCATTTGGAAGTCACTACAGAATTCCCCTCAGGTCTCAGAACAATATCCCGCACATCTTTCTTCATGATGGATTGGTACTCCTCCATCATGACATATCTCCATATTGGATGACTAGTTGCCTCCTCATAACATGAATGCTCAAAATGAATGATGTGGCTCATAGCTGCAGCATAACATGAATATCTTTGAGGTCTCTTGTTCACTCATAGGGTACCACGAGGAGCTGCATATCCTTCTTCTTCCTGCAAAGTCTAACAAGCCCATGTAGGTCTCTTCTGACTCACTACAATATCTTTGGGAACATCAACTGGAGCTACAAGATCAACGAGATCAATTGGATCAATTTGATCAATCTCCATGTGAGATCCTCTAGAGCTCTTAAAGGATACCTCCTCCTCAAAGGTAACATATATGTTCACCTCAATCTATCTCCAATTAGGGATGTAGATCCGATATTCCTTCGAAGACTCTTGTACCCCACAAATGTACCCTTTATTCCTAAAGGGTCTAGATTGATAATTTTCTCCTTGGGTACATGAATGTATACCAGACACCCAAATATCCTGAAGTGTCCAACCTTAGGCTTCACTCCAGTGAAGGCCTCCTCATGCGTCATGTTCCTCAAAGTCTTACGAGGACCTCTGTTTTGAACATACACTATAGTCATGGATTCCTTTCCCATAGAAACATAGGTAAATTATGATCATTCTAAGTAATCTTGGACCATACTTGATATATCGAGGTTCCCTCATGAAACCAATGTCTCAGGAAGTTGAAAAACATTGACACTCCCTTTGGAGCTGGAGGTGACTCCTCCTTTGTCTCTTCTCACTCTGACACTAAAGGTAGCTCTTCCTCCTTCTATGGAGGTAACTCATTCTCTTCTTGTTATCCATAATTTTGTTCGTCATGATGATGTATTCATTATGGTGCACTCAGGCTCTTCATTAGAACTTTCTCATAAGAAAAGTTACTTTCTTCTTCTTCCAGAAATATGATTTTTAAGGAAGGTTCATAGGCTGTCTATACATTTGCCTGTGAGAATGCCTGATTCTCGCAGGCTGCCTTAAGCTAGGGTGCAAGAAGTTCGCACTGTGTCTAACTACTAGGGTGCGAACTCTTTCTAATGAAGGGAAAAAAATGAATTCTCGAACCTTCTAGAAGGGAATCTTCTAGAAGGATGAGATGGCATTCGAATGGTTATCTAAGTACTAGCTTTCCTGATATTTTGGGATCATTCCTATCCAAGTAACAAATTCATTCTCTCTTATAAATTGAGTGGATTCTCATGGAAAAGGTTAGAAGCAAACAAGCAAGAGAGACATTGGAGAATTAGTGAAATACTGTGTGAAGGACTGAAGCTACAGCAGCTAGAGAACTCCAGCAAGGTTATCAAAGGTGGTTGATCTTCTTCATACAAGTGAGAAAGTGTGTGTGTCAGAGATAAGGGTCATCGAAAGGAGGCTTGCAACATCAAGGCTCAGGGTGTAAGTTTTGCTTTCTATCAATATAATACAGTAATGTGTCCCTTTCCCATAAAGTTGATTGTACTTTATTGCATAACTCCTTGATCATATGCATAGATTAATTGTTGAATAGAATGTGTTTGCTTCACTTCGATTGGTTTTTATTGTCTTGATCGTGACTGTACGAGAGCATTGGAGCGAAGCAGGAGCAACAAAGATCAAAGGAAGCGCTTTTAAGGTATGTCCCTTAATCGTACCTCTTAGTATATTCAATAATTAAAATCTAGGGAAAGAGTATCATTCTGTCCTATTTTGTTCTAGATCCAGGTGGATATAGGGAGATCGGTTTGTGTCCGCACTTACGGATTTATACTATAACACTTCTCCCTTTGAATGTAGTACCACCTCCCTCTCTAGGAGTGCCGCTACATACACCGGTACTGCTGCCATGCCTACTTCCTCAACATCTCATGGATCGACTCATGTACTGGGACTGCTACACCTACTCCCTCTGAGTCTCATAATGTTTTTTCCTCCTCTACTAGATCTACCATAGTTGTGCTACAATTTTTCTTGACTCATTTTATCCATGATCATTGGAACTGTCTCTCCTATCTGGCATGGTCCCTTCCTGGGAGGTACATTGCTCCTAGAGACTTCCTGTCTCTGAGCATCATGTCTGGCAATGTCTCTCCTTGATATCATGTTGGAAGGTATTTCCCTCTATATCTTCCTCCTGAGACTATCATTATGGATCCTTCTTAGAGCTATTACCTGTGACCTTCCCGGAACAAGAAACAATAATAAAAAAAAGCATCTCCTCGAGGAGATCAATTTATCTTGTGCACAACTATATATAGTGACCCTCCAAATGATATGTCTTCTACTATGACCAACACACATCCATCATATACTCGATGTTATACTGATACCAACACACATCCATCATATATTCGATGTCATACGGCTACCAACACACATTCATCATATACTTGATGTCATACGGCTAACCATGTTGATTTTCTAGTGTTAAATTAGACAAGCACAATTTTCTGCAAGTGGTAATTACTTCCATTGATATACAATATTACTTTAGTAAACACTAGAACATCACTAAGTAACTCAAAAAAATTCAACTTCTTAGTCTCTTCCTTAGATCACTTATCCCACACGTGAGAGATAAAAAATATGTGTGTCTATTGTTGTGTCTTTCAAGTGTATTTTTATAGTAATATTACATTGATCCAAAAAGACATGTCTATTTGAAAAATTAAATTTAAAATTAAATTAGATTTTCTTTATTATAAATAGTTAGAGAATACATCCCATAACTACCCAAAGACTAATTTGGTTATAATCCATCCACATAGTATTTTGACTTTGTTAAATTGTTCCTCCATAATTCATGCGATTCTTTGCATAAATATAGGTAGAAGTAAATATGCAGTACATTCCTCATATTTAGGTAATTAGACATTTTTACTAGAAATTACTGCCCACCATAATTTATGGAATTATTTCTATAATTTAGGTAGGAGTAAAAAGTAAATATGTTGTACATAG
>JASDQU010336680.1:0-12606 GCA_032191745.1 Picea mariana | reverse complement strand
CAGCTATGCCTCCATAGTATGCATTTAATCTGGACAAGAGCAATACTTGCTTCACGTTTCACTCATCAGGGCAATCATATTGGGCATCTAGTATACTTATACTCTTACATCATACATGCGCATTACTTGCTCATCTAATATCATTCATACCTCACCGGTATTAATATCAGACTTCCTATTGTGAAGCTTCACAATGCATTAAACTCATGCACTCAAGTACAATTGAACACAACTAAGTATTCATCATACTAGTTCATGCCTTCTCCTCACACGACCACCGACGGTGACCACAATCCGAACTAAAAGGCACTTCACATTTCGTGATTTCGATATTCCTGTTGCAAGGAACTCTGGTTCCTCGATCCCCGAAATCCGAAAACCCGAAAGACTGAGGCTAAGGTTTTCTCGGCTCTTTTATTCACATGACCCTTCGCTCAGAACCTGGGGTCAACTCCTAGACACGCGTCAGGATCCCGTGTTTCGGAAAATCCACGGACAATGCTCCACCATTTCCCAAACTTCTGATCCACGAGGGTCTGACAACCTGGATCCCATGATCTAGATCTCTCTACCAATCAATGGTCCTGATCAAATCCCGACTTTCCACCTTTCGGGATTCTGGTGGAGTCTTCCCCTCCTAACTCCCGATTTCGAATCCCCAAAATGTGTATGAGTCATATCAACGATCCACCACCTATCTCGATCCAATGACTCAGGTTGGATGTCGAGATTTCATGACATGCGAGTTTTCAAAACTCTGCCTGTTGACTTCTAAACCTCCGAGTCCCGAAGATCCGATTACACCGGATCTACGGTTCAGGTCATCCGCTAACCAACGACCCTGATCGAATCGATGATTTACCTTGCGCGACTTTGGGAAAGTCTTCGCTTCTATTTTTCCAATAGCCAAAACCTCGAAGCTATAGATCAACGACTCTCGTTGATTCCAATCTAACAGATACTATTCCTCATGAGTTTGTGAGCGATGAGAGGTTATCATCCTTATCTTTTCCGCTGATCTACTAGATCTAACTATTCACGGAATTTCGGTATTCCTCCCTCTAAGAATTCCAATGTCCGTTCAGATTTTCAATGACTTCCAGCCACGAACTTGGCATCAACTCTTCTGGAATCATCCTCTGTCTTCAACCTCCAGAGCTTTCAAACTTTAACACAAGCTTGTTTCTATATGCACTCCCTATGCTCTATATGCACATTCGGCATACAAAATTTCCCCGCTATCTCTTCTGAGCTTTTAAGTTACTTATAGGACTAATCTCATAGTCATAACTCATACGGATGTTACCCTCTCTTTATGGGAGCAACCAACAAGGGTCACTCTTGGAAATTAGCAACAGTTCCAAAGGGCTCCTCTTAATCTTATTTAAACAAATTATCCTTGTTGTCGATTCTAACCATTATAGGTCAGATAATCTGACCTTACATATTTTCATCATTCCTCTCAATCGTGAGGAGTTATATGCTCAGGGTTTAGTCTTTTAATAATGCAGTAATTATAACTTTCTAAGGATCCTACCAGTCCTTACCAGATTTCCTAAATCATGATGGAGTTCTTCATGAGGATCTTAATTCTTACCTAACCAGCCATCTCAATTGCAAGAGACTCTACCTGCTTTAGTAGGTAGCCATCATCACACTATAACAAAACAACTCAGTTCATGTCCCTTTTCTGGCTCGTGCAGCGTCATAACACAATTTATTCCACCTCTGTTATTCATACTCAGGGCTTATCAGTAATATTGATCAGTGCATCCCTACTCCTATAAGAGTAGTTATCATTTTGACAAAGGAACAATATAATTCCTTTGTTGGAATTCCGTAGAAATTCCCAAATTACAGTTTTATTCTGCAATCCTTCTCCTTAAGAGAAAATACAAATAACAATCTCTCCTTACGCGACTCGTACATGAGCTCCAGCAGGCCAAGTGTTGTAAGCATGCTCTGATATCAATTTGTCACATACCCACTACGACAAAAATAATTTTTTCGCTCTTCTTCAAGGGATAGAATCCTCGAATTCCTACAGGGGCCTAGCGTAGGCTAGCTCTTCCCTTATCCACCTCCATAAGATCATTGGTTATGACCACAAGCCAAGCTAAGAGGCGCCTTTCGCATTTCGCGACTCAACGATGTAAGAGAGTCAAGTTTTTCGACTCTTCAAACCCCGAAACCCGAAATCTTACCTTCGATGAGATCGACGGCTGCGAATCTCCCCCTGATCCGACGGTCTTGGCCGTATCGGAATTTCAGTAACCGGGAGTTCGAAATGCAGCTACCCAAACCACTGGTCACTCCATTCCCCGAACTCCGATACGCAAGTTCTCGTACGAGATCCAACGATTCTCAATGATTAGGATCCAACAATCCAGATCTTTTTGGAGTTTTGTGAACTGGGAGTTCACGATGCAGCGACTCCAAATCTCTTGTCACTCCAATCCTCGAATTCCGATATGGGATTTCGTGTATGAGATCAACGACCTTCGTTGATCTGGATCTGACGGTCACTATCCCTCCTAAGCTTAAGGGTGTTGAAAAACACTCAGTCTTAATCGTGCATCGGGGGTTTCGTATACTGGGATTTCGCGACTTGCGAAGACGAGGGGTCTTGCCCTCTGGTTTCTCGGATGTCGAAACGTTGAAACTTATTCACACTAATCTGGCTCATCCACTGAGTGCATCGAGGTTTCATATACTGGGAATTTGCGACTTGCGAAAACGAGGGGTCTTGCCCTCTGGTTTCCTGGGTGCCTAAATGCCGAAACTTATTCACGCTAAACTAGCTCATCCACAAAGCACATCGGGGTTTCGTATACCAGGATTTCACGACTTGCGAAGACGAGGGGTCTTGTCCTCTGGTTTCCCGGATGCCGAAACGCCAACCGATAGCCACGTGTCCTGTGTCGATGGACGATTCCGAATACTTCGGGACTTTCAGGATTTCGTCGAGTCCACTCTCCTGCCTATGCAAGGGTTAAGATCGACGGTCAATAGAGCTCCGACAAATCCTTGGATTTACGGTCTTAGTTCCCATCGCTACTTGCAAAGGCTGAAGAGGTCGAGGTATTAACGCCTTCATTCCTTCCTCCAATCTAACGGTTGGGACAGACCTCAGAGCCTCCGAAAGGATCTTGTCCGTTCATCTAGCAAACGAAAGGGTACTCTCTTTCGGTATTTGAAACTCACTATCCTTCCCGAGCTTCGTCATCTATGGAGGACTTGAGAGCTTTGCGCTCTTTCTCCTGGACTTGACTCTTAGAAGAGTCTTCAACACAACTATTGCGCTCCTTCATCAAGGGGTTCTGGGGTTCTATTTGATCGCAGTGAGCCTGTGCATATCTGCACTACCTCTCATGAGCTTAACAAACTCTGTCCTCCAAGGGACTCAGAACAACTAAGTGAGTAAACCATCGTACATGCAACTACGCCTAAGGTCAACGAGCTCACAGTTCGTGGCTCTAGCTTAAGACACTACAAAACTCAAGAGTTTATGAGAACAAGTCATGTCTGAACCATATAATTCCTTACTTGCCTAATTATACAATCACGCAGAAATAGAAGGGATAGAGTATATCCATTAAGCATTCATTCACATTCCTGAAGGCATACGCAGTATAGCCAATTCATACACAGTTACGGCTAAATTACATAGGGTAGGAAATCACTTATCTATTATAGGTTGCTGCCAACCAACTGACTGTGGGTATTCGTCTTTCCACCCAACCATAGGCACGGAGGCATTCATTCTTAGCACTCTGGCCACCCCCGTGCCAAGCCATGATATCACTAGGGAATTCTCACACTTCTCAAGGGTTCTTCCTCCGTTTTCGTTTCTATTTGGGTCCTATTCTCTGTAACTCAGAGCTTTCTCTCTCGATTATGGCCTTGGCGAGGTTTCTCAGATGCTCTTCCACATCAAGCTCCCAGCCTTCAGTTCGTGACTCGCTGGAGAGCTTCGCGCATCTCTCTTGCGAGCTTACGCTCTCTCCTTTCTGGTGTCTCCTCTCCCGTGTGTATCCCTCTTACCTTGGAAGGTTTGCCGACCTATCATGTTCCTTCTATCAGAAGGAAGCTCAAGTCGTCACATTGTACTTATCTTCTTGCGAATAAGCGCAGTCGTCACATCTCTTCTCAGAGATAAGCCACCACCATTCTAGCAAACTTGTTTCACTCTGCATTTTATAGTTTCAACATATTTTTTATTAATAAAAGCCAAGTTTTATTGTATTTATGTTATTGTTCATTGAATTTCTATGTTAATAATATAAATCTATATTCATTTCATTCTGCTCATAAAATCTAAATCAATATTTAAACTCCATACTTGAATATATTCTAACTTACAAATGCATTAGAAACTTCAAAATGCATCCCATTTGAATTCCATACTTGAATGTGTTCTAATTTACAAATACATTAGAAACTTCAAAAACTAAGTCACCCTTGGGAAAACATTAAAAATAAAGAATAACAAACAGTATGATATGTTTTGTATAATCTTAACTTCCCAATTGTTAGGAAATTCTATCAACAAAATAAGCAATCAGAGTATGCGTTTAATTACACCGTAAGGTGTTTCCCCTATGTGAAGCTTATGCCCTAATTCGACCTGTGGAACCTCCATGACCGTCCAGCTCCATTGAATGATGTTGTGTCGCTATATGCCCATTCTTTTGTCCATCGCCTGGCTGGTATTTAAACGTGGAACGAATGCGTGCCTTCCTTTCTTAGATTCCTCCCTTCCCACATCGATGTTACTGTGCCTCTTTAATGGCTGCAAAGATGGTGAAAGCAGAAGGGTTAGTAGTAATGATCTCGCCCGTAATTTTGTCGACTTTAAGCATTCTGCTTGGATTCTCTCAACTCTGCGTTGGCTATAAATGGAGATTAAAGATGTTTCAGACTGCAAGAAGAGTGTTGGGTTGTTTATGTGATGTATTGTAATGATCTTCACATTTGCAAAAACGGTGGCAGTGGAAATCGATTGTGGACTTGGGGTTTCCCTACGGAGGGTCTTCTTGTGGAGGTACTTTCATGGCTACAAGCATTATTTCATCTCGGTGCTTCTAAATTCATCATTTATGACAAAGCCTTTCAGTTTCTTCTAGAATAATCCCAAATATTTAATGCCCTACGTCACTGTGCTCAAAGCGAGCCTACAATTGTTTTTTTTCTTCGATTTAGAATTTTGGCCTTCGGTAGTTGAAGCACAAAACCCCTTTGTTCTGCCATTACATTACAGGACTAAGATGCCTCTTTGAACCTACTCCACATCCTTTTAAAGAACGCCTTCGCTTTATATAACTTGGGGATATATAATTTCGTAAATGTAAATGATATTGGGTTTAATTTTATTTATAATAATAATAATTTAGTTTTAAGATCACGTTTAAGTTAGATATTAAATAAGTTAGATATTAAATTGGTGTATAAACAAACTATCTTCGTCTTGTAATTTATCGGTAAAGTCTATAAAAGTATACATACCCTATTGCCTTTGGATTTGAACTTATAACCTCTTAATAGGAAACACATGTTCAACAACACTACATATTTAACTTGAAAAACAACACTTTTGAACTCAAGAGTGAAGAAGATTAAATTATATGATCTTAACAATACATATTTAACGTTAAAAACAATACATATTAAATTAAATGATCGAAGAATAAAACATACATATTTTAGCGTTAAAAACAACACATGGCAACAATACATATTTAACGTTAAAAACAACACTTTTGGACTCAAGGATGAAGCAGATTAAATTATATGATCTTAACAATACATATTTAGCGTTAAAAACAACACATGGCAACAATACATATTTAGCGTTAAAAACAACACTTTTGGACTCAAGGATGAAGCAGATTAAATTATATGATCCTTTGGACTAAGGATGAAGAAGATTAAATTATATGATCGAGGAATAAAACGTCTGGAGTTTACACAGTAAAGTTAGGTAATGACATCTGGGGTCTACACAGTAAAGTTAGGTAATGAGGTTAGAATGGAAGATAATGAAAAAGGAGATAAGAAGTGGTGTGGAAGTCAATCTGAAGTTGAAAACAGTCTTTTTAAAAATTGGATATTTCTATGCTTAGCTTTGGCTATTTCTATGGTCATCTTTATCCAACAAAGTGTTCAAGTGAAACAATTGCAAGAAAAGAACTTGGCAGGGTCAAGAAAAGAACTTGGCAGGGTCTTGGTAAGGGTATTTTTTTGAAAAATAATGATGAATATTTCTATGGTCAGCTTTATCCAGCAAAGTGTTCAAGTGGAACAATCGCAAGAAAAGAACTTGGCAGGTTCTTGGTAAGGGTATTTTTTTGTAAAAATAATGATGAATCTATAGAACACCTATTTTCTTACTGCCTTCACAGTAAGCAAGTTTGTGCAAAATAACGATAAATCTATAGACCGCCTATTTGTGTACTGCCTTCACAGTAAGCAAGTTTGTGCAAAATAATGATGAATCTATAGACAACCTGTTTGCTTACTGCCTTCACAGTAAGCAAGTTTGTGCAAAATAATGATGAATCTATAGACAACCTGTTTGTGTACTGCCTTTACATTAAGCAAGTTTGGTGTGATGCTATGAAAGACTGAAACTGATAGATGGAAAAGCGAAATGGGAAGATGGATCTATTTCTGATTTTTTTAAAGGTTGGTATGAGGACAAAACAGTTTCAGATCACAAGGCTTTTCCTTGATTATTATTTGGTCACTATTGTTAACAAGAAATGAAATGGCATTCTAAGGCAAAGAGATCATAACATTATAGATCAGTCATCAAGTGAGATTTTCCTATGAAAGAATTTGGAAACCTAACAAAGTAAAGATTTCCAAAGTATAGAGTCCAGACAAATCAAACGTTTGGGGATACATTGATAGAGAAAGCCAAGGGACCCCGGACCTGGTGGCAGGAGGCAAATTTCTTTTTAAAGAAAACCATTTTATCTCCTGTTAGACAAGATAAAAATAAAAGGGCAGAATTGTTTGCCTTGCGGTTGTTGCTGAAAATTGCATTGATAAAGCCATAAACAGTTTTCATATCCTGGGATATATTCTAAGCTCATTATTGATTGGGCAAAGGGACTAAATAAGTTGGAAAACTTATCTCTTATCCCGATCATGGACAGAATTAGAGAAGTACTAAATAAGTTTGAATATATTTTTTTTCACTTGTTTGCAGAGAATTGAATGAAAGGGCAGACGAACTTTCCAAAGCAACATTTTTACTTCAGGAAGGTTTGTTGGTTTTAGCTGAAACAGGTGAGAGATCTTCTCCCAGAAGGGGTTATGTCTCTTTTTTAATAACAATAATAATATTAATAATAATAATCTATTTTTAAGGTTATGGCCAAGCAAGATACCAAATTGGTGTAAGAGATCCCTTGTTTGTGGGAGAAGGGACCCCTCCATGCAGCGATTTAATTGCTAAAGTCTACAGAAATATACATACCCTACCCCTTATAAATTTGAACTTGTGACCTCCAAGGAGGAAACACATGCTCTTAACCATTAGACCTATTAAGTACTCACATAAAGGAGAAAGAAATTCTTGTTTAGATGAAAAAGCTGTGAACATCTCTTATGCTTATGCTGTTTTCAGGACTTTATATATATATATATATATTTAGGTCTGGCATTTTAAGCCAAGGAGTGACTGTAATAACAGGCTTTTTAGTCCAGGTTTTGGAGCTTAGCTTTGTGTTGTAGAAGAGGAGAGACTTATTTTCTGGAACGCTGGACAAGCACCTTGCTATGTATATTTTGATATTTTTATTTCTTCTAGAGTATCAAATTATACAATTTTTCCTCAAAAAGAAAAAGATTTCGAACTTAGCAACTATAACTTTATGTACTGAAATTTTCCCTTCCTGGTTGTGTATTTATTCCTTTACTAAAGTTTCCCTTCCTAGTTGTGTATTTATTCCTTGTTCTGCTGTCCAGAGTGGTGATCCTGTTTGAGACTTCAGCAACCTTGTGATTATTCTACGTGCACATAACTGTTTTATTTCATAACTACAAACTAAATATCAATGAAAAATACCTATAAACAGAAAAAGGAAAAAACAACAAACTTTGATTAGAAAAAAAACAGAGTTGAAGATAAGGGCACGTGCAGTTTTAGTGGCAAGTATTAAAACAAATTTCAAAAAAAAAAATTACAATAAACAAGAAGATAGATGATGGTTGCTGTCTTGACTTCTTTCTACTTTATGTGCTAATGTTATTTCCTATTTTGAATGGGCAGATTTCGGATTAAGTTATATGAAATGTTTGTAACTGGAGGAATCCTATTGTAACTGTCTTGGGGCCAAAGGAAATGCATAAAAGAATGTAGAATGAATAGAGGCTTTAATTCATTGACCTGAAAGGTGTTTGCATTCAACTAGAGTTATGGAAAGCAATTTTAAGCATGTCCTCTCTTTTCAAAAACCAAACCATGTTTACTTTTTCAGTGAAAATGAAAAACATCTTCCGTGAAAAATAAATCATTAGCATAAATCTATCTTACTAATTTATTAAAAACAAAAAAATTAAAAACAGGGCCGAAGTTGATATAGATCCATGCTAATGTCTATATATAAATATATATTCAACCTTTTCTTATTTTATGTCACAGTCTATTATAGTGTTACTCAGTCTATTTTAGTCTTATACAAATATATATTCAACCTTTTTTTATTTTATGTCACAGTCTATTATAGTGTTACTCAGTCTATTTTAGTCTTATGCAAGAAGGAAGTAATGAAGATCTCCCCATTTAGGTGTGGCTATAAATCACTCGGCACTAGGCTTCTCTTGGTGTAATGACACCAGCTTATATTTACATAATTTATATACCATCATTGCTATTTCATTGCATTGCTAGGTACTACTACAATACTTATTCCAAGTACAAATTTTTAGGCAAGATATAAGCTCAAAAATTTCAAGGACTAATACATAGGATTTATAAATAACATCATATACTTGTTACAGATATAAGGTGTGATTCACATTTTCATGTGGCCAATGTTTTTATTGAACACAACTCACAAACTTTATCTTATTTGTCCATCACCATCCAATCTCCACTGCTGCCAAAAGCACCGTCATCACCATCCCTTGGACCAAGCTCCAAAAAAAAATTCTTTGCTACATATAGACCAATATCTCTGTCCTTCCTACTGCAAACTCACCACTCCAACTCAGATTTAGTTCTGCTATCATCACTTGGCTTCTCCAGCGAGAATAATGCAACTTCATTGCATTTTAACTGGCATGATAACTAACCAATAGTAATTCACCCAAGCAACTTGCTTCCATCCTAAACCAAAGTGTCCATGTTTCTCCATTCACTTGTAGAACTATCATCTCAAACAATCATACCAATTGGGAACCAACTGTACTTTTGGGTCGAACACTAGTACCACACAGATTGATTGGGAACCTATTGTACTCCAGGGCCTAACATCAACCTGACTGTAAAGATTGAATCAGTGGCCATCCCATGGACATCTTTCCATCCGAGACACCTAGGTACCCAACCACTGTGCTCCTCAATTCTCTAAAAAAATAGTCTGTATACAACATGTATCCAAATCAATCCTACACTTTATGCACTTGCCAATTAGGACTTATAGCACAACATTCATCAAACAGTATTTCATCAAGCAACAATTAGTGGGAACAAAACACATAAATTAGGACTTATAGCACAACATTCATCAAACAGTATTTCATCAAGCAACAATTAGTGGGAACAAAACACATAGCTAAATTTCCCTTCCAACTACAATACACCACCTTACCAAACAAACTCGGAATGATTTTTACATTACATAGTATTGCTATATAGGGCTAGAAAATATTAGCAAAAAATAATGATACATATAACAAGAATGCCTTCTTCTTCCTCTCTAATTACGCACATACTTGGTATCTTTGTCTGAATCTTCCACATTTAATTTCAGTATTTGTCTTAGATCTCCATACTTCACTTATCATAGTAAAGTACTAACAAAATATCTTCTTTCTCATATGTATGTTTGCAAATTTAAACAATACATTTCACTTTACCGTAACCTTTTTCTGAATAATCTTTCTTAATAATGTGTATTATGCTTTACTTATCATAGTAAAGTTCTAACAAAATATCTTCACTCTCATATGTATGTTTGCAAATTTAAACAATACATTTCACTTTACTGTAACCTTTTTCTGAATAATCTTTTTTAATAATGTGTATCATGCTTCACTTATCATTTATTATAGTCTAATTCTAACAAAATATCTTCACTCTCATATGTATGTTTGCAAATTTAAAAAATACATTTCACTTTACCGTAACCTTTTTCTGAATAATCTTTCTTAATAATCTGTATCATTTGTTAAGGTCGAATTCTAACAAAATATCTTCACTCTCATATGTATGTTTGCAAATTTAAAAAACACATTTCACTTTACCGTGACCTCTAATAAACAGTATGGACTTTTTACCACAAACTTAAAAGTGAGGGTGTCGGATAACGCCTTCCCCATGGTTCTTGCAATTATTTTCCTCAATGATCAAGTTGCAAAGACAAAACCATGCCATTTTTTTTCTATATGATTAAACTCCACACTATAATCTTTGTCGGTTTTCAACACATGCATATCTTCGACACTCTAAGTCAAGGACATTTTGCAACTAAGTAATGTTGAAAACTTATGGAAAGTCAAACTTTCCTTCACTCATCAACAAATTGCATATCATATGAAGAATTTTGGATCAATGCTTCATGATTCCCATCAACTGCACGTTAACAACATCGATATCGATGGCGCCTCTTAACCTGCCAGGCAGTTAACATTGTTGGTCCATCCATGCTGGTTTGGCGAGATGGTTTGGAGGTGGTTTGCATGTTCCCCATCCGAGTTCAAATCCTCGATGAAGTATGGCTTCTTGTGATAAGGCTGAAAGTACAGACATCTTTGTATAGACATCTTCTTGAGTGGAACCTCCTCGTGAGTTTGTCTTCGGACGTCTACGTCTATACTAAGTCATAAGTTTCGAGCGCCTAGATCTTTAAAAAAAACTATACTAAGTCATAAGTTTCGAGCGCCTAGATCTTTAAAAAAACATTGTTAGGACACCTATTCTTATACAATCTTTCATTCAGCAACACTTCAAAAAACATTGTTAGGACACCTATTCTTATACAATCTTTCATTCAGCAACACTTCAATGAAATCGGCCTTTGATTAAGAATTTCTGAATCCAGACCCTTTGGATGCTTGACCGCCAGGACACCGGAGTGAAACCAACCTGCCCATGAAGCTCTCCAGGTTCCTAAGGTAGCTCTTCATCATCATGTTGCAGATTGAGGCTTTTCTTCCACAAAAAAGTGCTCCTGGATTTGCCGCAAGCTTACTCAGTTCATTCTCTTTCTCATTATTCTACGGGGCTCAACTGACTTACCCAACGGAAAGATATCAGAATTACTTCTACCCACGGTCAGTTTGGAATCATATAGAAGCTCAAAACGTTTCTGTTTAGGGACAAGACCGGCCCGCTCCTGCAATTGACAGAACTCGTTTGTTTGAGTCGGTCCTGAATCTATTTCTTAATTCTTTCAATTTCTTCTGCTTGGCTTCGTGTTTCCCTTGCAAACCTTGTGCAGGCAGCTCTCTCTCTCACAGAGACAGCAATGGCGCCCTCTAATCAAATTGAAAAGCAGCTCCTTTCAGAAATGGCAGCTCCATTTCTTAGCAATTCTTCCTCTTGCCGGTGGCTCCATTTGCGCATCAAACTAATATGGTGGATCCTTTAGACAGCACGCGACTCATCACATTAATCAACAGCTCTATTCTCCATAAACAATTTGCTAGAAATAATCTACATCGGACAGCCAACACACAGCCAGATTTCATCACGTCTTCTTAATTCTTCTCTCAATTCTTTGCTGCCATTTTCCAGTCATGAGCTCACAAGCCCACAATCTGCCTGAGTCCACTCAGATCTTCAGATCTGGTCCTGCAAATTGTTTAGGGAATTCGCTGCTGCAATACCCTTATGCGGCGCCTACAAGGCATATCGCGTGCCATCCATAGGGAACACCAACATATCATTCCTTAAACTAAATGCTTGCAACAATACCAGCGCTCTCTCATGCAAGTGATCAATTACAACCAGATCAACTCGGCAGTCAATAAAGTAGAAAAATTGCAGCAATCAATATCGAATCAACATCGAGACTAGCAGATCACATTTTACAGTGATCATACCAATGCGATGGAAAACTAAGGTAACTCACAACACCTCTGACAAACTGTAGAAAAATTGCAGCAATCAATATCGAATCAATATCAAGACTAGCCGATCACATTTTACAGTGATGATACCAATGCGATGGAAAACTAAGGTAACTCACAACACCTCTGACAAACTGTAGTTAAACAAATTACCACGGACACACCATAGAAAACATTCAATAAACAGTCTACTCCCACCTACACTAGGACACACCATAGAAAACATTCAATAAACAGTCTACTCCCACCTACACTAGTCCTACATATGTACGGGGATTAGAAACACTGAAATGCCATGACCAT
>JASDQU010336669.1:0-12606 GCA_032191745.1 Picea mariana | reverse complement strand
TCCAAAGTAGCTCATGAAACTCCTGCATGAACCTGGAAACTACGCCAACTACATAGGAGAGGTCTAGTTTGGAGTGTGTGAGATACAACAAGCTCCCCACTAGTTGTATGTATAGTGTGTTGTCAACCAATAGAGTTTCCCTGCCATCCTCAATTTTGACTCCTGATAGGAAAGGAGTCGGACCAGACTTGTAGTCTGTCATGTGAAATCTCTCAAGGATATCTCGTGCATACTTGGCCTGAGACGGTTTGATTCCTGATGCATCTGTTAAGAGGAAAATATCTTTATGGATAGAGTAAACCACAACAGACAGAAATGACTGCAGAAATCATGCTATGAAAAAAAATATGCTAGCAAGACAAGATAAAAGGCCTACCTCATCCAAACGTTCATTGAAGTCCACCGTTGAGCACTTGAACCAAAGAAATATACCTGCAGCTAGTCCTGAACAACCAAGCAAAGAAAGTGTATGGTGATATTATATGATGTTAGTGTTGTTCCAGAGCTTATACTTAAGGCTTGAAAGTAAAAAATCTAAGCATCTGAAAATAAGAGGGTCTATGATATAAATAAAGGAATGACAACTCTTAAGGGAAAAGGAGCTATGGCTGATTTTTTATTTGTCTTTGTCTAGCTTCCAATTGTTCCTGGACACTAATTTCCTGCTCAATGGCTTCCCATGAACGTTCAAGTTCAACCCGGGTGGTAGCAGTTTTTAAGATGGTGTTAAGAAGAGTTAAAGAAATATAGGTTTGGTCTAAAAGACCGGGTTCGATATTGGGTTGTCTTGTAATAGGTACAGTCATGGAGGGAAAAGATTTTTAAAGACTTGTTGTTTCTATTTAGATTATGTAAGAAAGATTCCCAAAATTTTGAATTAATAGTATAACAAAATCAAATGTCATTTCCCGTATCTGACTTAAACTGAAAACCATGCATGAAATGAAAGAAAACATAAAGCAGTGAAACAAGGTGAGGCATCAACCAAGGAAGAATCTCACTTTGTGACAGAAGAAGAAAATAGATAAGAGAGACTTTAATGAAGCATAAGATATAGAAATCTAAGTAATTCACAGGTCTTGTACCTGCTGATAGCCGATACAGAGGAAACACTGTAAATGATTAGATGACTAAAATAATCAATCACCACAATAGAGGTTGTACTAAATTGCAGCTAAGCATTCATCAAAGATATGTAAGAAATGATGTTAAATATGAAATAACAGAGGAACATGTAACTCAAACTTGATGGGATTTGGAGTCTTCGATTTGCATTTGTATTAATTATGGAAAATGAAAAATTTCTCTGCTACAATCGGCCTAGGAAAAAATCCCTTCTGATCTCTTTCAAAATTGTATTTATACAAAGAAAACCATCAACCCTAGATGGTTGGTATTCTCCTAATATCCTCAATGCTACGGTTAAAGAATACAAATTTGAATTGTTTGCTCAGGTATTTTTACTTTTCTAACAGTTGGACAAAAATGAGCATACATGCGTTACTTCATCATTTCTTTGAAGCGCTTCCTTCACCTGGTCCATAACACTTGACGCACCTGTCTAGAAACTGCACCGATATCTTGGAAGGTTTTGTCATATCCTTTGCTTCACACATATACAACTTCCTCTGAATTTGGGGCAACCTGTCTTCAATCTTTCCCTTTTCAAGCTTTGTCGACTGCAACTACAGATTCAAATTTATTAGGCACTTATCTATTTGGGTGATTTCAAGCTGTTTCAATTGTGAAATCTTGAGTTGGGCTTCATTCCAACTCTCCTCGATATGCAGTTGATGCCTTACAACATTGATCTATCCTAATAGCCTGGGACAATCACCTTTACTAATGCCCAGTGTTTTTGTATCTAGCTGATCAAACACTTCTTCACATTCTCTCTTAATGTCTCTTGCAATTTCCTCCTTTCGGCAATATTGGCCTCCCATGTTTTTAATATGATGTCTCCCCTGATCTACTTTTCTACAATCAACTTTGGGGTGGCGGGTACTTCCTCTCTAGCCGAAAACGATACTTCCTTTTGAAAAGCAGCGTGAGCTACTGTAGCCTCTTTTTCCCTCAAAACAATATTATCTAGTGAGTGGCTTATTTTCAGGAAGTAGTTTTGAATGATTTCTATTTTAGAAAGCATGTCCTGTTGTTTTGGTTCTAGTTTCTCATGTACCTCTAGTACTTGGGCTTGAAATGTTGTTATGTTCACAACTTGTCCTTCAATAGACTTCAACTCAGCCTGTAGCTGTCTCACTAAATCTTCCTATCGAATAACCTGTACTTGACTCATTTGCATCTGCTTGTTTTCTTCCTCTAAACTAGTCTTCAACAATTGCATCTCCTACTCGTCATCAGTCCTGGTGTTTTCAACTCTTTGATTTACCTCCTCTCAAATATTATTTTATGATTTCCTTATTTGTTCCCGCAACTGAGCTATCATTTGATTTTTCTGTTTCAACCTTGTTTTCAAAGAATCAACTAAGAATAAATTTGTCGTTGCCAAATCTCCCATAGATCCCTCTACCTCTGTGGAGAAATCTTCCTCTTTTAAGTTATGCCCATCTACGAACACTCTGTGTTTTTTCACCATTGTGCCTCCTCTCGGATGCATTTCCTATTTTACTACATCCTTCCTCTTCCTGTTGAAAAATTAGTCAGAGGAAGGCATTTCTTCTCTAGAGATAGGAGTAAGTTCACTTGCATATATGAGTTCCAAATGGGGAGTCCCAAAGGTTGACTGTAAAGGAGTTAATGATGGGATAGGGCTGCCCAATTCTGAAGTTTTAGTTTCTCCTGTTGTTTTAAGGATATCAACAGGAATAGATGATGATGAAGGTGGAATCATTTGACTTGACTTTGAAGGGGTCTCGAATTTGGAACTTGTTTCAAACCCTGGATTCTTTGATTGTGAAGCTTCTGCTTTTTGTGAAGATGCTTCATTCTTCTATGGATTTTCTTCTGCATTCCCTTTATCATGAGCCTTTGATCCAAAACCTGGGGGAGTACTCCCCTGAGCCAGAGGAGGAGTCGTTGATTCTTCCTGCAGTGTCTTCGGCAAACTACTTCACCTGTGCTTCTAGAAAGTCAGAAATTGGTCTATAGGTCAGGTGGTAAAGCCTGAACTCTATCTAATATTTCTTCATAGGTTCTGGCTCCCTTGAACATGTCATCGCAGGGAGAAACTTCATGTTCATACATTTTCATGTTGCAGTGAGTAAGATGATTTCCTACAATTTGATAAGGGTCATGTTTTCTGAGTTCAAGATCCACCAATTTGATGTCATCCAGTGCTACAACTTCTACCTTGGAATGACCCAGGTTAAGAAATGAATACTTCCCAATATGTATGGAAAATACTAGCTATAACTTCTTCTGAGCTGATTTCAATTCCGTGTCGATGCCACCAGTTACTATTTGGTAGGCCACCTCCCTACACATCAGCCTGTCGGGAAGGAACTTCGGAAGTGCGTGAGGAGGGATCGAGCACTCGAAAACCCTGACATAGGAGAAACCCTCTTCAATAAAACAATATGCAATCGCCCTGATATTTCCCACGATTTTCTCTTAAATATGAGGGGGTGCATAACCATACAATATTTGGTGCAAAGGTATCACTACATAGTGACAGATTTCATAAAAGAAATATTTAACATTCTCCTCCCATAGTTTAGAGTGATAAACATGAATGGGCTCCGCGCAGGCTGGGTTCCAGCTCCAATTCATCAAAGGGAATGGAGTCATGTAACAGACAACATCCATAATATAGGCAGACATGTAAAACGACACAGGTCGGCCTTTCAATTTTTTTTTTTGGTACTCTGCAACCTCATTAGCTAGATTGTCTGATAAAAGTTTACCCCAGTTGAAACTAAAACCCTCGGCTACTTCATGTAGAAGTGGTACCCAGTCTATAGGGAAATGGGTAGGGATTTTCCTCCCGAAGAGTCTACATAGCATCAGAGCTATATACACCATGTACTCATTCAATGAAGATGTGGCATACATTCCATGGGTATTGACTCTAAATCTTGATGAAATTCCCCACCAGTCTTTGATTATATTTGGATATGTTTGATCGAATTTTGTACACTCCTTTATTTGAAATTCCGCTATGAACTCGGCATTATAAATGTATTTAGAAGTAGGGGGAAATTTGTACATTACTTGGATGTGCTCGGGTCTGAACGAGTCGATGACGACCCCTTGGCTATTTAGAATGATCCTTGTTGGAATGTAGGTTTTATCTAAAGAACAACATACCATGTCATTATATGGCATGAGTCTCAGCCATGTGGCTATTTTGTGAAGCTTAGACTCTGTTATGTCTCTGAGTTTATTTTCAATCCTTTCATCTCCGAAATCTTTGGGGCGATTCCTAATCTCATAATCTAAGGTTTCGAAAATTTGCCTCCAGGATTTGACTAAATCCACAGCATGTGGCATAGTGTCGAATATAACATCTCCATCCAGATTCGATCTTTCACCTCCCTCCTCACTCTTCTTAGGTTCTTTTCTGGGTGCCATGATGTTGTGATAAAATGAAATCCTATTGTAGAGAAGAAATGCGTGAGTTCTTCTGAGTGTAACTCGGTCCTAGTCAAAGTAAGAATGAAATTCAAAATAACAAACCTTTATTTCCCTTTAACTTGTCTTAAATTTAGCGTATCGATACAGGCGAAAAAAATTAAATGATTTAATGGTGATGATACGCCTAGAGATACACACCTTATGTCAAAAAATATCTCCATTAATCCATTATAGATACTACCACATATCGATGATTCAAAACTAGGATTTCGAAAGGAATGTCATCGAAAACTCCTGAATAGCGAAATGCGAAAAGTTATTTAATACCCTTAATGCTTGTTTTAAAATTAAGTTAATTACGTTTAAGAATTTAATTCTCTCGGAACTTCATGTTTCGGAGTTTCAAGCATCATGTCCTCAAGAGGTATGACACAAGTAAATCCTGAATCGCGAAACCGCGATGGGATTTATTTAGGTGCTAACCACTTGTTTTAACCCTTTAATTAATCATGATTCGGGGTTAGTCTTTACTTTTCGTGTATTGGAGTATCGGGACTCCGACGACTCTTTAACATAAGAAATCCTGAATCGCGAAATTGCGATGGGATCTATTACCATTAAACCTTCTTAGTTCTTAATAAACATAGCCTTATCTCTTAATAATTTCGTGACTTCAGGAATCAGGGTTTAAGGAGACTCAAGGTTGACTCTTTGATTTCCTGAATTGTGACTGTTTAACGATCTGTTAAGTATGTTTTAAACCTTAATTAATCATGATTAAAAGGTACTTCGTGAAAAGCGCGTCGGGACAATTTGAATACTGCTTAAGTTTGATATGGCCGAAAAAGAACATGTGAAAGGCTTAGAAAGCCTTTAACATTTTTAATTATTACTTTAAAATCCATTCAATTCCTTTTAAACAATCACTTTTTCGAGACTTCAGTACCAATACTCTGGGGTTGTCATTAAAAAACATACTTTTTGAATAGTCGAAGCCCGAAACCCAAAAATCCCGAAAGACCTTTTGACTCCTTTTTAGAACTAAGGGCGGCTTCGTAACCAGAGAAAAATGAAGGCTTGGATTTAGAGAAGAAAAATAAACTTTGTTTCAACATAGGCTCCATCTAGGGATCTCATCTCCTTGTGGGAAAAGAAGAACAATAGACCACGTGCCTTTATTGGGAAAATGGAGTCATTAGTTTGTTTCTTAAAACTTGTTTAGAGAGGGAACGCAGAGAAAAAAAGGGTGGTTTCATCCTTATCTCTGAAAGCTTTCAAAACCCAACTGATCTCTAATATCAATTTTAGGCCACTTGGCTTCCTCTTTCCTAATATTGATTTCTGGTCTGCTTAGAATAATCCAAACCACCTTAGGAATTTTAACAGGTTTTGTTGATATTTCTTGCATCAAGTCAAAGTAAGTTCGACTTAAATCAGGGAGTCTCGCGTGAACTTGGGATGTAGATCTGGTCGAAAAGAAAACTTGTTACCAGTGTACGATATAATTCATGTATAACAGCCTTACAGATATTTTAGACATTGCTTCACTGCCAGCGAGCATGTTCAGTACCCCGGTGAAGTTATCTGATCCCCTTTATTTAATTTCCTTTCACCACTTCAGTTTGTAGATTCATATTGAAATTTTGAGATGAGGGCTATCATTTAATGAATTTCCTTTCATCATCTCTTTTTGGACTAGATGGGGGCAATCATTTGTGAATTTCCTTTCACCATCTGTCTTATATTTTCTTTTTATACATGAAGTGGGGGCAATCAATTAGTATAAAGTATACCAGGGGTGATATCTGTGTATAATTTTGCAATGGAGGCCTATCAAATCACTTTGATTACTCTAGATTAGCTTCCCCTTTGACCTTCATAACATCTTAGTCTGCAGGAAAACTCAAGGGTTTTTTTTTTAATTTCCAGGGGTCTTCTTCTGAGCAAGATTCATCATTAAAACCTGTAAAAATAACTAAGTGAATTAGGATTAGCCTATACATAATTTTTTTCAGTAGTATTCTGAGGAGTCGCGAGGACTTGCCCCTTTTTTGTTTTCTTAAAGATTCATTTGTCAGCTTTCAGAGCTAAAGTGTAACCTCTCCTTCCTCCATGGGAACCCTGGGAGGGCATATCGAGTCAAGGGGAAAAACTAGGGATTGGGCCAGGATGACAGAGAAGGCTTTGGGTTTGATAAACATAGGTATGGTAGTGTAATCCTGACTTCTGGCACCTTTTCTTTGAGGTCGTTTTACTTCTCCTGTTAATTTTACTCATTTTTATCTTTTCCAGGGGAAACTTCTATGATCCATAGAAAACTTCGTTCTATTGATGATACCTCAGGCGAATATCTTCATACTCATGAGACTATTGTTGCACCTAGGTGATATTTATTTGAAATCAAAACATTTTGGAAATTCATACCTTTGCCTTACCACTCCTTTCTCACCTTAGTAAATTATTTTTTATCACCTGTTTCGAGCGAATCAATTTCCTGATACATGACCATCCGTTTTATTCTTTTTAATGTTTGGGTTGTAGACCAGGATCTTGCAAGGAGACAAAACGAAAGCGTCAGGGCCTTAGAATTTACAGAATTCAATGTGTTGAATATTTCATATGTATATTTCTGGGAGATCACTAAACTGCTTTATTCGAGGTGAAAGTAAAACTTACCAAAAACTATAAAAATAGAAAACACAAACCAGTATGTACAGTGGAATTTCGGAAATTGTTTATTGCATATAATGCTTCAGATAATGCTCTTTGATAGGAGCGTTGAGGGTTTAACGTCCAAATTTTCTAGCAAAAATGAGTTATTTCCATAGGAAGATGTGACTTTCAATGGTCCATACCAGATATGATCAAATTTGCCATGTTTTGTCGAGTCTTCCCTCCTAGAATCCCATTTCAAAACCAAATCACCAGGGAGGAATTCCCTATCTTTAGCGTTATGATTGAATAGTTCTTTCAAGTTGTCTTGATATTTCTACAGCCTTTCGTCCACCTTAGCCCTATTCTGCTGGACTTCAATCAGTTGATTTATTCTTCTGGTGACATGGTTTGGTTCTTCTTTTTCATCTTGCCAAAGTTTCATCACAACTAGAGCCAGATTTATGGGTAACACTACACCAGTACCGTATACCATTTGAAATGGAGAAGTGCCAATCAATTTCTAGGTGCCTATACGATTTTCCCACAAGGCGTATTTCAAATGCACATGCCAGGATTTTTTATTTTCGTTCATAACCTTCTTAATTATGGTAATTAAGATTTTATTTGATTATTCAACTAGCCCATTTCCTTAGGGGTAGTATGTCGTGGAGTGACCCAATATAATATTGTGCTTTTGGAAAAAGATGGCCATTGCCATAGATTTGAATCCCTGGGCATTATCTGTAACTATCTTTCGGGGACAGCCAAATCTAGATAATATGTTTTCTTCCAAGAAATCTATCACCACTGAATCTGTGGCTTTTCTAGTCGGAATAGCTTCTACCCATTTGGTGAAATAATCTATAGCGGTCAAGATCCATCTATGTTGTGTGGTGGAGTGTGGATTGATTTCCCCTATAAAATCTAACCCCCATTGCTGAAAGGGGGCTTTCGTTTTAACTGGGACCAAAGGGAGTGCTGAGAGTTTTTGCTTGCCTACAAATAATTGGCATGAATCACTGGATTTGACTTTGGCGTTTACATCTGTGAATAATTTAGGCCAATAATATCCCACTCTCATAATTTTATAATCCATTTCTCTCCACGCATGATGTCCTTCACACACCCCTTTGTGGAATTCATGTATGACCCTTTCGATCTTTGATTCTACTAGAAAAACCAGTAGAAAACCCAAAGGGTATTTCCAATACAATTGGCTCTCTAAAATATAGTACTTCACCACATGCAGTTTCAATGTTCTAGCTTTGGATGGAGCCATATCACTTGGGCATTTCAGGGTCAGCAGATAAGATACAATATATTTGTACCAAGCCGAAGTTGTGAACTTTTCTTCTATACTAGTTGTGGCTATTTGCTCGTCGAGTTTGTCCATATCCAAACATCCTTCATATTCTTGCAGATTATTTATATTGAGCACTCTGAAATTTGATTCAGCTAGAAGCTTAGCCAAACCTTGTCCCTTTATGAGCTTTGTCGGTTTGACTTTTAAATCGAATTCTTGAATCTTGGCAAGCCATCGACCCCTCTTCCCGTCGCTATTAGGTTGAACCAATATGTCTTTAACAGAACTGGTGGGTACATATGCAATTATCTTGGAGTGTAACATGTAAGTTTTGAAAGCCTTTAGTGCTTTCACCATAGTGTATGCCTTCTTTTCCATTATGTCATATTTCAATTCTGCGTCTCTAAGGCTTTTACTAAAGAATGCTATTCATTGCTCGAAACCTTCTTCATTCTTTTGTAGCAGTATTGTTGCGATTGTGTGTTCGGATGCAAATGAGAAGATAAAAAATTCCTTGATATAATTAGGACTTGCAAGTACAGGTGCTTCACCTATAATTTTATTGATGTGTGCAAACGATGCTTTATCTTCGGCTGCCCACTTAACTTTGCTTTTCTTCTTGAGCATATCTGTAATCAATTTCACGATTTCAACGAAGTTTGGGATAAATGTTTTCAATTTATTTTTTTTCCTAAAAACGACTGAATTTCTTTTACATTTCTAGGAATATTTATAATGTATATAGATTCGACCCTTTTAGGATCAATTTTAATTCCATCCTGAGATACAATATGGCCCAATAGTTTACCTTCTTGCATTGAAAAGTGTGACTTCTTGGGATTTAGAGACAAACCAAATTTACGACATTTCTCGAATGTTTGCTTGAGGTGTATTAGATGATCTTCATCAGATTTAGAAAAAATGGTCAAATCATCAAGATAAATAACCACAAATTTATCTCTTTCACCGACGAAGGTGATATCCATAGCCCGCTGGAAGGTAGCACCTACATTCATTAAACCAAATGGAATTTTTTCATACATAAATGTACCGCAAGGGGTGTTGAAGGTTGTTTTTTCTTTATCGTCTTCATTGACAACAATCTGATTGTAACCAGAAAAGTTGTCGATCATGGACATTCTATTTTCTCTGACTAATTTTTCTAAGACATGGTCCATTTTGGGTAGCGGATATTTGTTTTTAAGAGATGATTTATTTAAGTTTCTAAAGTCCACACATAGTCTGATTTCTTCGCTCTTCTTCCTGACTAGGACCAGGTTGACTACCCACTCAGAGTACCTGAGTGGTACAATTATTTTGGCATCTAGGAGTTTTTTACTTCCTTTTCGACCACGGGCAATAATATTGGATTGATTTACCTAAGCTTATGTCTGAAAGGTTTAACACCAGGATTTAAAGGGATCTTGTGTTCAATCACAATGGTTTCATAGGTTCTCAGTTCATCATAGGACCATGCAAAAACATCCTTATATCACCCGAGTAAGTCTGTATACTTACCTTTCATCTCAGGAGGATGATACTTTGATATTTTTACCATTATAGGTTCCTCTTTAGTGCCTATATCGCAATCTTTGACTTCCTCTGGCTGAGGCTGCAATGTAGATTTCAATGGCATATCATTATGGTCGAATAATCTTTCTAGGGGAATTAGACCTTTATGGATTTTATTATTTTTTAGTAATAACATGCGATGATTTACGATCTTATCTTGGAACTCTTGAGGATCTTCTCCTTCTTTCATAATCCAAGTATGATCGTTTTTGTTTTCTTGGTCGATGTGCATTTCAACAAAGTCTTCCACCATTTCGAGGAATTTTCTGATCTATTCATCATCTTCAAACACTTGCCAGTGTTGAATATTGTTCGGTATGGAGGTTCTGTGCCTTATTTCTATGTGATACTTAAGTTTTAAAGCTGTAGGAGGTGCAAAAGTTGAGGCTTCTTTAGCTAACGAATCAACTTGTAGATTTTCAGTACGAGGGATGTAATGAACATTAACTGATGAGAAAAAAATTTCCATTAAATCCCAGGAGTAGTTTCTATAAGATCTCAATCTCGGGTGTTTGGCCTAGTACTGTCGATTTACTTGCTTTACGATTAATTCCGTGTCTCCATACAATTCCAAGTTCTTTATGTTCAACTTCCTAGCATCTTCTAATCCCAATACCAGGGTTTCATACTCGCATACATTGTTCGTGTACTCTGTGTCCCACTGTAATCTATAAGAGAAAGGAATGATAAACTCATCTCTGAGTTCTATAAAAAGTACTCCTGCGCCTGCTCCTTCACATGATGAAGCACCATCGAAATACATTTTCCAGGTTCTAGTACTATATACACTTTCTTTTACCCTTTCTGTTTTATTCTTTTCTATGACATCCTTGGCACATTCATCTATATCGTGATCAATTGATAAAATACAATTTCCAAGATCTTGATCAGGAACATAAATAGGGTAATTTCTAGGATTATGTGGATCACTTACCATGTATGCCAGCCATGTTTCTTGGTACAATTGGGTGAACTGTCCTCCAAAAACGGGAATTGTGGCGTATGTCATGTCCAGTTGAATGGATCCTCCAAGATTAGCACCCCAAGACCTGGATAATAGCATACCATACTTCGGAGGTATATCAGCAATAACCACATCCATCATAACACTTTTTACTAGGATCTGTGGAATATTTACTACCAAGTCTTTGATTTACTACTATCATTTTTGTGATTTGTTTTCGGTAAACGAGATTCTTTTCTAGTTCAACCAGAGGTATCGATATTTTGATTTTGTTAATCTCATTTTCTAGGCTGAAACCTCCTATAGTTTTTTTCTGTTTCTCTAATTGGTACTTTGGTCTCCTTCTTCTCTTGTTTATTTGTTTGTATTGCTTTGTTTTCAGTTGTTTTTTTCCCTGCCGTCTGTGTTTTGGTTGTCTTAGTTTTTTCACCTTGTGGGTCAACTCCTTTTATCCTTGTGTTGTGTGTTTTAGTTTATTTTGGAGTTGGTTCATATACTTTGCCTCTCGATAGGATTTTCTTTGGTTGGATAGTTGTCATGTTATTAGTTTTAGACCATAGATTATACTTGTTTTGTATCTCAGCCATTATAGTATCGACGATTCCCTGGCAAGAAGGATCCTCTGTATTATTTGTATTTCTATCCTCATTAGACTGATGTTCTGTTTCTAAAGACCTCTCATAATCTTGTCTAGTTAAATGAGGTTGATAAAAATCATCACCGAGATTATTAATATCTTCTTCTAAATCCTTAAATTCTTGTATGTCATTACCTCCTATAAAATTTTTGTTTTTTAAAGGATTCTAAACCTTTTGGTCTTCATTTTTAATTTGTCTTTGTTGTATTTGGGGATTGGGGTTCCTTTTTAATTCTCTCTTAACGAATTGATTTGTTTTAGATTGATCTAGCTCCATCCTTGAAATTTTATTTGATAGATCTTTTATTATCCTGGCCATATCTATTACACATTATTTTCATCATCCCTATGACCGTTAATGATGTAAAACTATTTGTTGCCTTCAGAGGGGTCAGTGGCCTGAGTTCTAAAGAGAGAAGGGAGAAGAACTTTTCTTGAGAAAAGAAGTTGCATTTTCCTTTGTAAAAATCCTATAAAAAGGAAGTTCCCAGGTTGCATTATAGCTAGGATGCGAGAATGCCTAATTCTCGCAGGTTGCATCATAGCTAGGTCGCGAGGGGTTCACAGTCTGATCTATAGGTAGGGTGCGAGAATGTTTACACGTGGGAAAAATGAGTGTTTTCTCGAATCTTCTACAAGGAGAAACTTCCATGGTGAGGTGGCATCCGAATGGTTTGGATCTTACTCGCTTTCATGATTTAGTGGGATCATTATAACCTCATCACCTTATCCTCTTCAACTTATAAAAGGAGAGGAGTTGTCATGGAGAAGGGCTAAGTTGGCTTTGGCTTGGAATTATTAGTTTGGTTAGAGTGGCTTTGAGATTTGCCTTTGTCAAGATAGATTGTGAATATTATCAAATCTATGCTTTTAGAATTCTTGGAGTGGAAGTGTGTGGGGAACGAAGGACAGTTGGAAGGGACCTTACGACATCAAGGCCAT
>JASDQU010336667.1:0-10216 GCA_032191745.1 Picea mariana | reverse complement strand
TGTCTCTGTTGACTACTTCACCAAATGGGCCGAAGCTATGCCCACTTTCAACAATACCGCTGACACTCCAGCGCGTTTTTTCTTTAACCACATCATATCCCGCTTTGGAGTACCCCTCCAACTCATTTTCGACCATGGGAAACACTTCTAGAATGAGATCTTCATCGAACTCTCCTCTCGGTTAGGCTTCTCTCACGAGTTTGCCTCACCATATTACCCTCAGTCAAACAGACAGGTCGAGGCAGTTAACAAAGTCCTTAAGACCATGTTACAGCGCACGGTTAATAAACATAAAACCAATTGGCATCATATGTTATTTTCTGTGCTATGGGCTTATCAAACAACTGTGAAGACCACTACTGGTTTCACACCATTCCATTTAGTCCATGGGGTTGAGGCAACTCTTCCCATCGAGTGCGAAATTCCCACCTTACACACCGCAATTGAGCTATTACCTGACACTGCTCCAATGGAGCAGCACTTGCTGAACTTGGAGTCTCTGGATGAAGATCGTCGATCTTCCTTACAGAACAATGAGGCAGCTAAAAAATGATCCAAGGCTACCTTTGATTGCCATGTCAACCTTCGATCATTCCGCGAAGGCGACCTCGTCCTGGCTTATGATATCGCTCATGATACCTTTGGCCATGGAAAATTCGAATCACTTTGGCATGGCCCTTACATTATCCAACATTGCCTCACCAAAGGCGCATACATCTTGGCCTCCCCCGAAGGCCTCTCTCTCAAGGAACCCATCAATGGGTTGTATCTCAAGAAATTTTATGCTTAATAGTAGTCATTCTACTTTAGGTTATTTCTTTTTCTAGCGTTTTTATTCTTTTTTCTCCTCCCCTCTCGTCTAAACTATCCTTTGTGCTATTGACAGATGCTTCCTCCACCATCCTACCACATTGGTTACACCGACGACGCCATCCATTGGACACAAAATCTTGCTTCGGTCGCTTGGGCTCTCTACACCCCCTCACATGAAATGCTCCATTCAAGCGGCATATGTTTGGGGTCAACAACCAACAACTAAGCCGAATACACTGCTGTCATTGGCCTCCTGGACGATTACCAACATCTTCATATTCATCACCTTAGCATCTTCCTCGACTCTCAACTAGTCGTTCTCCAGCTCAACAATGTGTACCGCGTCCATGATCCTTGTCTCTTTCGCAAATACCTGCAGGTTAGACTTTTATCTTGACATTTTGATTCCATTACATTTACACATATTCCAAGATAATTGAATCAAATCACAGATACCCTAGCTAATATTGTGTCAGATTGGCATATATCACATCAAGCTACACATACATAAACATATCACAAAACCTGTCACAGCATATATATAGAATGGACGTACTCAAAACATCAGCAAAAAACATGTAGACAACATTTGAATCTCAAAATATGTATACTCATGTATATATAACAGCCCATCAGGCCATCCAAATGTTTACATACAAAAATACATGTATCCGCAGGCCAATGTAGCACCTCGGTACAAAAACTGGGCTCACCAGCCTATATACAACAAAAAAGATATACATCATGCACCACTCATGGTGCCTCTATCGCCCCACCACCTGCTCCTCCCTCAGGTGGTGGCAGCCCACCACCACCTACCCCAGGTGGTGATGGTCCACCCACAGGACCCTCCGGCCCCGGCGACAGGCATCCACTCTTTATAGCAACAAGCACTGCTGCTCGTCGCACTATGGCCCGCCATGGTGGAGGTACCCCTACACACTGCTCCAGGAAAATCTTGTTCTAGATGCACGTCCACATGCCCTCAGGCACATCCTATAAAACCATCTCTAGACGACGGTGTATGTCATAAAAATCCACTCCGGCTGCCGGCGGAGGAGCGTGTGATGGCCCCGCACCAGGGTCATCAAACTGGCGCCTCCTCGTTGCCCTCTCTGGCTCAGCTGGTCGCCCCGCGACATCCTCCCACCGACGTCTCTCTCCATGTGGTAGTCCCTCCGGCTCTCGATGAGCCGACGCTCTCTGCATCTCCACCTCGTGCCCGCTAGGTTCCACATCTGCACATGCAAAAAAAAAAAAAAAAAACAACAGATAGTATCAACATCTATATCATATACATATGGACTACTATCTCAAAAACCAAAATAAACCAAAACATGCACACCAATACTAAACATACCTCGATGGTCAAACACCTCCCCTGGAGGTAGCACCATGTCCGAGTCACCTCGAAAGTCCACCCCAACATAGGGGTACCGAAGTATCACCTGCGACATCTGCCGCCATACCTGTGTTGCCTCCGCCAAAAATAAGTGGCCACCTTCGCCACCACCATAATAAAGCAAAACTGTAGACCACCGCCTCAACCGCGGCTCTCGTGCCCCCGGCATCTCTAGTAGAATCCTCAGGTGCAACATTGACACCCTCTCTAAAAACCAGGCCACTAGGATGGACCCAAATGCAAACTCCCCCGCACCAGTGGACTGACAGTGGTCCAACTGTGCCACCATCCTCGCATACAGCGTCAGCCCCCAAGTGAACTGCTTGCCAGCCAACACTCTCTCCAGCACCAAAAGCTGGCCACCACTAATCCGCTGGGTCGCTAGTGACCCATATACCCGCACAATCATCGCTACTATACAACGATGCGCCAAGGAATATATAGCCGCTATACTCACCATCGTCCCAGACATAAAGTCCCGACCTGAACAATATCTCTGGCCAATATCGGCAAGCAAAGTAGTCCTAGGCAACACCGGCTCCACTGGTAGGGGCGTTCCCTGAAAGGGGAGCCCAGTCAAGAAATATATATCCTCCACCACAGTGAGGGGGATTTGCTCTCCTCATACGAGGAAGTTGTGCAGCTCCGAACTCTACATCTGGATCAGGAACTGTAACAGATACTCATGTTCTCATATCAACGGGCACTCAAAGAACTTTAGCAACCCACAGGTTTCCAAAGTCACACGCACACTGGGCCCCTCAATGGCCACGACATCTCGCAACTGGGCCCAGTCTCGCTCTCGACATTGCACTGGCATCGTCACCACCGTCCACCTGAAGACAACACTGAGCCCTATATCAGCTCATGCAACCATCAATAGTATCAAAAAGACTCATTTTTTACACTTCAACCTTGCCTCCTAGGCGCAGTTTTTGTTACCCATAGGCACGCACACATGCGCACCTGTTCATTACACAGGCGCACATATATGCGCGCCTGTGCACTACACAGGTGCGCATCAGTGCGCACCTGTTTGCTTCATAGGTGCGCCCCTACGCATGATTTTTCACCATACAGACGCACACAGATGCGCGTCTGTCAAACCCACAGCCGTGCAGTGGTGCGTGCCTATTCAACTCACAAGCGTGCCCTTCGGTCGCGCCTTAAATTCCCTCTATCGCACCCCCATGCACATATATTCAGTGTACAGGCACGCACGTATGCGCGCCTATCACTGGATCGCCCATGCATGTGGGGCCCATATCCCCTAAATGTCTATGTACGGCCCCCTGTATAGCCCCTGCCCAAAAATTGAAAACCTATTTCTATGCAGGATGATTAGACCACTAACCTGATACTCACAGATCCTCAATCGGCTGCCTCGTCCTCCCTGAATCTCCCAATCTCCTGAAAACTGCTCGTCCAGTCACTATTGCAGCAGGTACAAATGAGGTGGCAATGTGGGCCCTACAGCTATATATATGCCTTTTGCCAAACTTCCACTCACCATTTCGGGAGATCACGGTGTCCATTTTTCAATCCGTCTTCAGCCACAGGATCAGCATCCCGTCACCTACATCACACCAGTCCCTAGGTCGCTTTTCATCCTGAGCCCCCGGGGTGCCTTTTTTTCATACCATTGTTAGGTACACATGCACATAGTCACACTTGTCAAATACATGCTCATGTCTTTGATTCTCTTCAGATATTGTTCACTTTGGGTATTTGGTTTTCATGTGTGCAAGTACTTGATCATCATCCATCGACACAACCCCTTCAGGTATATACTCAGTACTGGCATGTAGTCTTTCCTGTTGTATTGTAGTTACATTTCCAGTCACACCCTCTGATATTGGCCTCTAGGATCCCCATTCTCGGCTCTGCAGTACCCATGCCTCCATTTGCATCTTCGGTACTGTTACCCGGTAGCATTCTTACCCACATGAGTTGTCCCATTCATAGCACCTTTTGCCACTTTTTGACACTCATGCTTTTTTTCATTACCCTTTAGGGATGGGAGTCCCGATAGTCTTTCATCATGTCGTGAATCAGCCACATACTCCTTCTCCTAATTTTGCTAGCTTTCCCACACGAACTCCCAGATTATCTCTTTACGGTTCTATTTTTTACCTGCACCTCCACAGTATCATGAACCCTCCATTTCATCCACAATCAGTTTTCCCATCTGCGAACCTACCTTCATTTCACCTACCTCATACAGAAACTCACCAATGGGGCCCCCACCCTTCATCAGTCTTCCAAGCACATTATGCCCTCCGTGGGCCACCCATATCAAACTCGGGCACCTGTTTCTGTATTTGTACATTTCTCCCCAATTATTCGTTATTTATTGTACAAACGCCTTTATTTCCAGTCATTTCATTCTCTTTTTTGTCGTCACCTTTGGCGACTTGCTTCCTTCCTTTTGGCCACACGCAACCCATGTCACCCTCGGTTGGAGCATTACTTATCATCTACCCTTGCCAGCATCGTCCATATCTTCAGAGCACCCCACAGGTCACTTACCTCTACCCTCTGAATTTGTTCACCTTGTCCCGCCTCTGGCACAACTTATCACCGGTCTTGTCATCCCCCTGACACTCGACCTCATTACATGGTTGCGGCCACTTTTTTATCTCATACATCCTCCAACCAAGGGCAGTCTTGAGTCTTCCCACTTCTTGACTTCATCCATGTACCTCTACCACTTCCTCACCTCAGTAGATTTCACGAAGCCCTTTTCCTCTGGGAGTCGCGTCCCCTTTTGTCGACATCAACACCATTTTCCAGAAGGGCGACAACATCTTGATTCTCATTCTCCACTCAATGAAAGATCTCGAACGAAATAGGGTAAAACACCATTGCTCCCTGTTGTCGTTGACCCCCATAACATTCGACGCCAACACTTTCTCATGTTACAGTGGGTCTTACTTTGCAACTATTGCAGTTAGTTCTTTTATTTGTCGAAGACCTCTGAACTTGGCAGGGCTATCAATGCCCACATCATCGTTGCTACTTCTTACCGCGATCAATGCCTACTATTCAGAGCATGTTCATTTGTAGAATTGTCTTTTGCCTCTATCACGACTGCCCCCGAGGGCGTTGCATTTGTCTACACCAACATTTCAATCATCTTTTTCCAGAGTTACATGACACGAGCATGGGGCATACCCGCCTCGTTTGTACACAGTTTTCTATTTTATACACCTCATGGAAGATCGGGTCCTACCGGTTCCTTTTTTCTCCAACAGATCTCTCTGAACGATCCCACTATTGCTCTATCTTACAACAACATTCCTAGTAGAAGAAACGTTGGTTGATTTCGGCTATACGTATGCTCCTAACCTTATCCATCAGGGGGCATCTATTATCACTAAAATTTCGTCCACACATGGTTACAAGAACTCAACATCGTCAAACAATAATGAAGTCATTCATGGCCCTGAATTAATATCACAGCATTCAAAAAAGGTCAAAAACTATACAAAGTAGTGAAAAATTGAAGAGCGCTTTACAGAAGTTGGGCGTGCATGCACATGCACGGAACAGGAAAGTAGAAAGCGCGCATACGCACATGATGCGCGCCTGTTAGTGCAAAAAGTCGTGCACCTGCTAAACGACGCATTTATGAATGTGGTCGGCCTCCCAACCACTTATGGTTTAGCTCCCAAGCCGATTTGACCTCCAAATCCAGGCTGGATCCGAATGGTGGGCTAGTCAAAGACCTAAAAATTCCCTAAATGGCCTCTTTTCACACTACAAGGCAGTTAAACAAAAGCCCAAAGCAATGCTATAAAAAGCCATGAAAGCACCTCATTTTCTCAAGGAATTCAAAGTAATGTTATGCTGCCTATATTGTTTTAAGGACTCCATCCTTGACAAGAGCACATTGGCACCATTACATTAGGCAATCCACCTCACCATTGAGTGGATTTGCAAAAGAGTTCTTTCATCGCCATTTTCATTTTCTTTGTTGTAAGAAGAGCTACTAGTGAGGGTCCAAGAGCCTTCCCTTGGAGGAAGAAGGGACTCATAGTCCCCTTTCTCCTTGGTGCTTTGTTTTCATCAATAGATCAGCCTCAAAACATTGGTGACATGGGTCTTTTTGTTCTTGTTATCTCTATGTCCTTATGTTCATGATTTTAATTTTTATTGCATCTATTAGTTTAATTCTTAATCTTAGTTTTGTTTTTCTTTCTCTAACTCTTTTCTCTATAGCTGTCCTGCTCAGCAGACCCAACTGAGCTTGCAAGCACCTCTTATTTTCTCACCAAGGTGACGAAAGAGGCGCAACACCGACAACGATGCCAAAAATGATGGGTGTTCTATATACATTAAAAACACACTAAAAACCATCAATTAAATTGTCAACCCAGGGTAAGTAAACTTAGAGTTGTAGCAAAATATTTCCCAAGGTAGAAGGTCTGGTAGTAGTAAAGTCTAACTAAGGAAGTGGATATCTAAGGGCTAATCTATTCAAGCAAAGCTATCTAATGAGAAAACCCTAGTAAGAAACTTTAAACTATGTAACCTAATTACTTTTGGACCAAGGATCGATGGATAGTTCTAGGAAAACAAGTGAAAACCCTACTTGAAGAAAACTAGTTCATCAATAAGCAAAAACAACTATTTAAGCATAACAATAAACAAATAGAAAAAGCAAACTACTTTAACTAGCCTACCTAAATTCAATGAACAACTATCCTATGAAAGAAAGTAAATAAACAAACAACTATACTATCAAAGAAAGAATAGACAAGTAATGAATTTAACCTATTAAAGCAAGTAAAAATTTAACTACACTAGGATAACTTCTATAGTATGTAAACTAATTAAGACTACTCAATAAGCAACTAACTAAAAGACAAGTGAACTCTATTCTTAATACAACTATCTCTAATTCATAAAAGGAAATCTATTTAATTGAAAGAAGGAAGAACTGACAACTAACCTTTAATCTATGATAAGAAAAATTCTCTTTAATCTACCAAAGAATAAGACTATCTATCCTACAATAGCAAGAAAACTATCTTCTGGTCTACAGAAGCAAGAAACTATCTTTTAACCTATAAAAACTCAAATATAGTGTTGGTGGTTGTGTGAATGTCTCTAGTGTCTTATAATATCTCGATGGCATTGGACAATGAAAGATAATTCAAGAGGTATAAGCTCAATATTGATTTCAATAGAAAAGTGAAAGGTGTGGATTAAGCAATCCAGCGAGAACTTAGCCATTACAGAAACAACGTCAATTACCCTGCATATTCATGTGATTATTACTCATGCATTAACCATCAACAGTATAATAAGATTATAATTGTACTCTATGCTATGTAAGAAAAACTCATAATTAAATTCAATCATTAACTAATAATTGTAATTGCAATCTAATTCTAGGAAAGAAATCGCATAAAATAAAACTAAGCTATATCTATTTTAAAAATTCAAATTGCAGAAAGGAAAATCCGTATAAACAGAAATTAAAACATGATTCTAGCATATAACAAGTAAACTAATGAACGAATTAATCAACAACTAGTTAAGAAAAATCTAAATAACAATTGAATAGGCAATCTACAAATAAAAACTGAAACTAACCCTATCCATCCACCGAAGCCTCGTTAAAGAAAACATTAACTAAAACTTTGTTCTTCTCTATTCCAAACTTGATTTTAAACTTTATTTTAAAAGCATAAATAAGATACAATCTAATATTTAATTGCACACGAGGTTAGTGTATGAGTTTGAAAACTCGTTCCTACTAATTACAAAATCAATGCATATTAACAAAAGCCTTCATACTAACCTGGAAAAGAACTAAACAGTTAAGCTACAATGACAAATTAGATAACAAAGAAAAAATAACAATGCATGTACATGAAATGAGATAAAAGACATCTAAGCTATGAAATGCATAAATAACTCATAGAATAGTTACCAGACTATTGGTGGCCCCCCCAACAAGTCATGGTCAATTCTCAAACGTACACCATGAGCTCATCAAAACTATTTCACAATTAAAACTTGAAAAACACAGTCTTATATAATTCTGGCAATTGAAAATAGCAAAAACAGAGGGAATCATATTTGTCTATAATCCTCTACTTCTCCTACTGCTTAAATATTGTATGACCACCACATTGGTATTTATAAGTTTTACAGACCAAGTGGTTGACCACTGGAGGGTCGAACCACTTCTAAAAACAACAAATTACATTAATGGTACCCTAATTGCAGAAATGGAGAGAGCCAATAATCGCCCTACTCAACAACCCAAACCGAGTTGTCAAGAGTTCAGTAGCTAGAGGGGGAAAGCACGAGAAAAACCCATGTTCCTGATTCGCCCATCACTGACTGCCCATACCATAACCACGAAATCGCCCATTGTTTTTGTGCAAGATGAGGTGCTAGACGGAGTTTCCGATCGAGTACTGGATGGAGTGTCAGACTGAGTGTCGGAAGTAGAAACGTGATGCGATTTTTCCTTGTAACACCAAAAAACATGAATTAGATCCTTGGAAACATAAAAACGTGATGAATTATACTCAAGATCAACATAAAACACGAATTATACATACCTGGTGTGGATGATAATTTTTTGTCACAAACTTCTTCAAAAAGCTTCTCCAAAACATGAAAAACACATATGTACATTTGGCAAAAGTATCTAATTACTGTCATAAAACTGATCATATCTCGAGCCCAACAAGCATTCATCCTAGAAAATTCAAAGAAGAAAAATAGACCCTCTTATATGAATCTAGATTCAAGGACTTCAAGGGAAATATGATGACAAGATGTCTAGGACCATATATCATTGAAAAATATCATGACAATGGATTAGTCCAAATAAAAACCATAAATAAATAAAGGATTCCACTATTGGTGAATGTATTTAAACTCAAAAGGTAAAACAATCCCTTGACAAAGGAAAAGTTTACAAACATAGTGAAAGAACAAAATTTGTATGTGATTGAAATAAAATATGCTCCCAATCTATCCAAACATGAGTGGGAGAAGAATAAAATACCTAGATGAAAACCTCACTAAGGAATCAAGGAAAAATCTATGGTTGAAAACCTCCATGCAGGTAGCCTTAGATTTGATAAAAATAAAATGTACCTCATCATGAAAACCCTTAAAGGCATGATGAGCCAATGAAATGATGAAAACTAGAAATAAAACAATTTCCTTGAGAAAAAAAAAGAAAAAAAAAAGAGAAAGAAAAATAATAAAAAGAAAAAATAGATAAATCTCTAGGTATCCAAGACAATGAAGATTATCTAAGATTGCAAAGCACCTATACAAAGGAAAAAGAAATAACAAATATCATCCAAGAAAAAAAAGAAATAAGGTATGCATCAAGTCGTTTTTTTTCACAAGCATATAATACTTCCTCAATTGACATAATAAAATTCAACCCCACAAGATTGAAAATCACTCTTGAATCTGCAACAACATGCAACATAAGTCAAACATATCAAATATGATACTACCTATTCACATTTTTCACAACTCCATAATTTCACATTTTCATCTATATAAATTTACATTACCCTACATCCACTTCATACTACTCTATCCACCCTCAAAATCCTTGAAATATCATTCGAGAGAAACATAGTCAAATACAACCTTCTACAAGAAAATCTACAACCAATAGGTTTTCTACAAGAAGGCCTACATGAATCTACAAAAAATATACAACAAGCATTTTTTTAAATAAAACTAATTTATCTCTTGCACAACAAGCATCACCGTGATCATGGTAATATGAAAAACATAAAAACAAAGATGCCCAATCATCTGCAAGATCCCCAGTTCATATACATGATACTTTTCTCATTTACAGGATCCCCTACAATTGCACAATGACCTACATAAAAAATAACGATGAAAACCAACATCAACAAGGAGACTACAAAATACATCAACAATTACAAATCTAAGCATATGAAACCTGAGGTACTCTCGCATTTGTTCTTACATTAATTATTT
>JASDQU010336663.1:0-11831 GCA_032191745.1 Picea mariana | reverse complement strand
ACGGGTCCAAAAGGCTTCTCAAACAGGTAAGGGAGAACGTCTGATGAAAAGTCCCAATTAGAATTGCTCTCGTTTGGGATGGCATTTCCGACGAGTATATTGGCCTCGTTTCCAAACTAAATCTACTATCTAAATATGAATATGAGAACCGAAGCTTCTCATATGAATTAAAATCTAAAAATAAACTAAATTGATGTTATCTATAGTTATTTTAAGATGCAATCCTAACCTATACTAATCCTATCCTGATCAGGAGATAACTAAGGGAGATTGAATATAGTTAAGAAAAAATTCCTTTTGAATTAGAAATAGTTCATATATTCAAATGGAATGTAAGCATGGTAATATTATTAAGAAAACAATAGCAATTAGTTGTTATTGCATACAACAATATTATAATTGCATTCAATCAAAGAAATTATGACAATCTAAGCATACAGGAACATTGTAGAAAGCATTCATACACTTGAACATGAGATACTCAAATTATTCCAAATGCAATAAGAATAGTCTGAAATACATTCACCACAATCACAGTTTCAGAAATGCCTCTTGCTCTTCATTAAATAGGAGTAATAGTACAGCCTGCAAAACAAAGCGTAAAAGTCATTGTTCCTTTACATTAATCGCTTTTATAGAACATGAAGAGACGCCCTTAAAATTTTGTAACTATCAAATTGTCAGTGAATAATTACGACGTTTTGGTTCTCCTTCCCGATTGGGATATTACAATGAGTGCAAAAAATGTTTATAATGCAAAGTCCAGTTACAATGATCAAGTTGGTTTCGGTGGTTTCATTTTTTTGATGACGCTTCTCCATAACTTGAAGTCCTCGAGTATGGCCTCTACTCTGTTTAGCTAAATATTTTCAAGTTCTAGTCTCGCATAACAAATCAGACTTATGACTTTTTCCCTTAAAACCTCCTATGTTTGTTGTATGAAAACTTCAGTTGATGCAATCAATTTAATTGGTTGTATGAGCTTGGTTTCCAGGATTTTTGTATCAACTTCAGTTATTGTTTCAATAGTTCTCATGCTCAGATTTCTCTTGATTTCCACATCTTCCACTAAGGTTTGGGTTGACAATGCTTTATTGAAATCTACCAAAGGATCCATTATGAATTTTTCAAGTAATATAGTTGATTCCTCCCATAATATTTTGCATGTTTCAACGACCTGTTCCTGGGCACCTTTGATATCTTTCATAATTGACATTCATGTGTTGAGTAGCCTGAGATCTTTGATCCGTTGTTTCTCAGTATACATTGGCAAAGAGTTAGATGGGTTTTGGTGGGCATCTTTCCATTATGTGACTCTATTATATGTGTCTTGAGCTTTATGATATTTCTCTTGTATGCTTCCCATTTGTAAGTCGAGCTTGAGATGATCGGACTTATTCTTCTATATTTTATCCAACATGAAAAAGAATCTCTTTGTAACTCTCTGAGTTCTTTGTTGGATCTTGTGGATTTTTCCTTGCTTATTTCCAGAACAACACTTTCCTTTTTGTTTTCTTCTACAATCTTTTCTAGGAGATAGTTGTCCTGTTGCAATTTTTAGACTTGTTCTTCAATCCTTTCATTATATGCATTGATTTCTAATTATTCACCTTTGAGCCTTGCAACTTCTTGATCATGTGTGGCCTTAATTTTTTATGTTTCTTCTTGGTGCATCTTTTTGTTTAGATTGATCTTCTTCTCAAATTTTGTCGTTATGTTCCCTATGTAATTAAAAGGAAATATTATAATAATGAGGGGTAGTTGGCATAATACCCCTAGGAATACTCATGATAAAGGATAAATACACATGAGTGTCATTGTATTGGATGTGTGTTGGATTGCATTGTCTTGTAGAAAGCATGGCTTCTAAAGTGATTATTTCCATAAGGATTATTTGATGGTTTCACCCTACCTTCAAGGTTCTTCTCTCTATAATCGTTTTGTGTTCATGGTGAATGTCTTCATGTTGGAATATTGGTTGTTGTCATTGATGTCAACCCTAGTCATTGGTTCATGTTGTTTCTGGTGGTAGGTGGCATGTCACATAGATCCTCATGGTTGAGGAGAAATAAATTTTATAAGATGACAAAGTGAATTGAAGAAGGAAGTACATGTCATCCATGAACATAATTAAAGAAAAGAATTACAAAATAAGAAAGTGTCAGGTCGGCCCTAATGTTAAAAGGAAGTGACATAAAGGGTATAAATACATATAATTATACATTCATTTTACACACACAAGTCAAATTTTAGAGGAAATCTGAAGTAAAGAAGGCCGGATTTCAAGGGAGGATGAAGTCTTTTGGTGATGTGTTCTAAGATACACTCTGTGGAAGTTAGGGTTTTTTACTATTCCTGAAGCTATTCATAAACAGGTGTTCTAGGTAAAACAGTCATAACTTCTTCATATAGAATCAAAATGAAGTGAGACCAATTTCATTAGAAATAGTACGGGCTGTAGTTTTTTGTATGTGAGTTTCAAAATCTGATGTTAAATATTGAGCGCAGGGCATTTTGTACAATTTCACTCTCCTGAATAAACCAAAATTGAATAAGGTCTACCATTCTCTCTATAACTTATTTTTGGGGAGGATTCAAGGAGTGAAACTTGGAGGAGTTTTAGAGAATACATTGAGTAATATTACCTACAGGATCATATTATTCCAAGAATTGAAGAATTGCAAAAGTTTAAGAAGTCTCAGGAAGCATTAGCAGGTTCTATGTGATGGTTGGTTTATGGTGATGGTTTGATATAAAGTTTTATTATCTCTCAAATATTCTTGGGTGGAAGGAAGGGGCAAGGATGGAAAGGTAAACCCTCTCTTGATATTGGAGGATTGTATCTTCCTCTTGGAGGTTTATCCCTCCCTTTATATTTGGAAGTTGTAGCTACCTTTGGAAGTCATTACTTCCCTTGAACAATAACTATTGATTATTTCTCATATATTGTGCATGGTGTATTGTCGTGTATTGGTGTAACTCTTATACTATTGTTCATTGCTCATTGGATATAATTGAATGGTTTAAGTATAATTTGAAAACGTTTATAAATCGTACTTGATACTCATTCACCCCCCTCTCTCAATATCAACAATTGGTATCAAAGCAGGTTGCCTTCAGAACAGTTTAACCACTGGAAGGAAAATCCTGTGGAGAGATGGATGACCATGAGAACATTTCAAATGGGATTCAAATATTTTATGGAAGAAATTATGCATACTGGAGGAATAGCGTGAAAAATTACTTAACAGCTTTGGTAGTTGACGTTTGGTACTCAGTTGTAAATGGCTATGTAATCCCAAATAATTCTCCAACCGATCCAAATGAGAAGAAGCTTATGAGTTGTAATTCAAAAGTCAGACATGTTATTCTGGGAGCATTGGCACCAACCATTTCTAGCAAAGTGATGGGTTGCAGCAGTGCTAAAGAGGTATGGGACAAACTCAAGAGTATCTACGAAGGTGATCCAAAAGTTAAGCAGGTCAAGTTTCAATGACATAGAGCAGAGTTTGAAAATTTGAAGATGAATGAAAAGGAAGATATTGCAACCTATTTTCTTAGATTTAATGAATTCTTTAATTCTATCAGAGGATTAGGTGAAGAGCTCAATGAATCCTTGTTTGTAAAAAAAGTGTTGAAGTCACTTCTCTTGAAGTATGATGCTAAGGTCTCAGCCATTTAAGAAACTAGGGACTTGACCAAAATGATAATGGATGAATTAAATGGGTCTCTTATAGCATATGAAATGAGAACAGGTACATAAAGTGACCAAACAAACAATGAAATAGCCTCTAAATCCATAAAGAATACAAAAGACAAGCATAACGACCTTAATGAATAAATAGAAAATTTCGTAAGAAGGTTCCAGAAGGGAAGTGGAATATACAAAGGTAAGTCTCCTATCAAATGCTTTAATTGTGATAGAATAGGACATATTGTTGAAAATTTCTACTATAAAAAGAGAAGTATCAACAATAAAAAGAGATTCTACTCCAAGGATGATGACATATCCTCATATGAGAGTGATGAAGAAGATAATGATGGAGGAGAAGTCCTCTTCATAACCCAAGAAACCCAGGATGATGATCAAAAGAATTCTAAAGAAGAAGAAATCATTTCTGAAGAAGATTCAGATGAAGAAACCAACCTTTATTCCTTTTGGGGATACAAAGACAATGCAAAGAGTGAACAAAAAGATGATAATTTTGAAAATTTGAAGCATGTTGAAACTGAAAATAGAAAGCTTAGAAACACAAACATAATACTAAAAGGTGAATTGAGTAGTTGTGAAGAAGAGAATTACAAGCTTGAAAAGACCATTGATAGCTTGAAGGAACAATTAGAAGATTATGAGAAATTGAAAGCAGAATTGGATCACACAAAAGGGAAGCTACTATTGACAATAGAAAAGTTGAAGAAGTTAGAAAAAAGCATTGAAAAATTAGATGAGATCCTTAGCAGTCAAATATCTCCAAACGACAAGACAGGAATAGGATACAATGATAGTTTGAAGACAACAAAACAAGAGAAGGAAGATGAAAATGATGAAACCAACACTCCAGAACAAGTTGCACAACAAGATAGAAGACTAGAATTCAGAAGGAATGAGACATCAAGAAGATCCTCTCCCATCATCTATGAAAGCAATCACTATGAAGGAAACTACAAAAGAATAGATTGTGAACCCAGATGGACCACACCACAAAGAATATCACTTACTCCCAGGTATCAAAATTTCTTTCTTGGACATTGTTATACTTGTGGAAATTTTAGATACAAGGCAATCAATTATAGAATCAATGAAAGGAATAACTACACAAGCTACATGAATGGTGAAAATAATAGATATGGAAATGTTCGTAGACCTATCAACAGAAATTATAATCCATTTGACCCATTAATGGATCAAAATATTGTATGTTACAAGTGCAATAATCTTGGTCACAAAGCATGATATTGCAAAGAGATGGAGGAAGATAATCGTATGCCAAATGTCTATATACCAACTACAACATGGAAAAGGAAAGAAATTCCACACAATGAAAACTGTCGAATAGCATTGGTCACTAAAGAATGCAAAGAAGAATATGAATGGTTCATAGACAATGGGTGCTCATATCATATGACCAAAGATCAAAGCAAATTTGTCATCTTGAAGAAAAATGGTGGAAATGTTGCATTTGGAGATGACTCATCTACCAAAATACTTGGAAAAGGAACTGTAAATCTTGGAAGTGAAAATGTAAAATCAAGAAAAGTCCTATTGGTTGAAGATCTGAAGCATAATCTCCTGAGTGTCAAAAAAATATGTGATCAATGATACACTCTTACGTTTGACTCCCGAAAATGTAAAATCGGAGAAATTAACTCAGGAAGATTGGTTTCAACTGCAACAAGAAGACCAAACAACATATACATCCTAGACATGAAGAAGAGAGAGAAGACATAAGCCACACAAAAGGATTCCAAGGAAGAAAAAGTATCAAAGACTAAAAATAAGGATGAAGTATTATTGAGTGCCACATGTTCAAGGGGAGCAGGCCCAAAGAAGAGAGTTACCTTTTGCCATTAAAATCAGGGGGAGCAACCCTACCCTTTGGCATTGATGTCAAAGGGGGAGAGAAATTGGGATCATGATGATAGGGGGATCATGAGTGATTCCATCAATGACAAAGGGGGAGATTATCAAAATATTGGTTGTTGTCATTGATGTCAACCCTAGTCATTGCTTCATGTTGTTTTCGGTGGTAGGTTGCATGTCACATGGATCCTCATGGTTGAGGAGAAATAATTTTTTTAAGATGAAAAAGTGAATTGAAAAAGGAAGTACAGGTCAGCCCTGAAGATAATTAAAGAAAAGAATTACAAAATAAGAAAGTGTCAGGTCGGCCCTAATGTTAAAAGGAAGTGACATAAAGGGTGTAAATACATATAATTGTACATTCATTTTACATACACAAGTATAATTTCATGGGAAATATGAAGTAAAGAAGGTTGTATTTCAAGGGAGGATGAAGTCTTTTGGTGATGTGTTCTAAGATACACTCTGTGGAAGATAGGGTTTTTGACTAGTCCTGCAGCTAGTCATAAATAGGTGTTACGGGTAAAATAGTCATAACTTATTCATAGAGAATCAAAATGAAGTGAGACCAATTTCATTAGAAAGAGTACAGGCTGTATTTTCTTGTGTGCAAGTTTCAGAATCGGATGTTAAATATTGAGCGTGGGGCATTCTGTACAATTTCACTCTCCTGAATAAACCATAATTGAATAAGGTCTACCATTCTCTCTATAACTTATTTTCGGGGAGGATTCAAGGAGTGAAAATTGGACGAGTTTCAAATAATACATTGAGTAATATTATCTACAGGATCATATTATTCCAAGAATTGAACAATTTCAAAAGTTGAAGAAGTCTCATAAAGCATTATCGGGTTCCATGTGATGGTTGGTTTATGGTGATGATTTAATGTAAAGTTTTATTATCTCTCATATATTCTTGGGTGGAAGGAAGGGGCAAGGATGGAGAGGTCAACCCTCTCTTGATATTGTAGGATTGTATCTTCCTCTTGGAGGTTTATCCCTCCCTTTATATTTGGAAGTTGTAGCTACCTTTGGAAGTCATTACTTCCCTTGAACAATAACTATTGATTATTTCTCATATATTATGCATGGTGTATTGTGGTATATTGGTGTAACTCTTATACTGTTGTTCATTTCTCATTGGATATAATTGAATGGTTTAAGTATAAGCTGGAAAAAAAATTAAATTGTACTTGATATTGATTCACCCCCCTCTCAATATCAACACTTCATATATTTGGTGTTTAGGATTTATTTCTGAAGTTTTATTGTGGATTCCCTGTTATATTGTTGCTCTATAATATTCCTCCATAGACACACTTTGGTGAGAACTCTCCATAAGATTTTTTCTTCCAAGGAAGTTCCAAATGTGTGAATGTTCTCCAAACCCCACCCCCACCTCCTTTATCTTTGATATGATCTTCAATTTCACTAACGGAATTCCTCTATACTCTTTCTTATTGGTCTAGAGAAATTTATAAAAATAATTTTCTTATTTTCTCCAAAACACCATTAGAAATATAGGCTAATGAATGCCAAAACACGTGGATGGAATCTATAATGGACTTGACTAAGTTTAGTCTCCCCATAATAGATAGCCATCTATAACATCAATGACTAATCCTTTCTTCAATTTTCTCTAGCGGTCATCCCAATACTATTTCATATACCTATTTGAATTTATAAGAAATCCTGGATATTTAAAACCAAATTGGAAATTCAAAAGTCTAAAGGGAAAGATCCTTAATAGACTTTATTCATCCTCGTGCTTAAATACATTGAAACACGTAGTGAATTTCTCCATATTTAGTTCCATATTTGTTGTTATTCCATATGTGTTTAGAATTTTCTATAACTCCATTGCTTCCATTAAACTACCATTAGTGAACAACAAGATATCCTTGACAAATAATAAATGAGTTAATGATACAACTCTACCTATCCTTACTCTAGAGATTATCCCTACTTGTGTTGATTCCATAATATCCCTACTCAAGCCTTCAACAACTAGTAGAAAAAGAAGTGAAGATAAAAGACAACCTTGTCTCAACCTCATGGAGGGACTAAACAAGTTTTAAGTTGGCCCATTGATGAGCACCACAAAGGGAACTTAGGATATGCATCATATAATCTAGTTTACCTCTAAAATACTAAAATCAAGATGAATAAGCATCAATCGAAGATAAAACCAACTTGTACAATCATATCCTTTTGTTAAATCTAGTATCATAACCATGGTTGAATGTTTCATGGATTTAACTGAGTGAAGTCCCTCTTGAGTTGACCCTATATTTCTAGGACTTGTGTTCCTGCTAGAATCCGACACTTCTATCAAGAAACGAGTATTTAAAATATATTTTTAACTCTTATTGCTAGAATCTTTGCTACAATGCTACAAACAAAGTTACATAAGGAAATAGGTTGAAACTTGTCAAAAGATCTTGGGTTATCCTTTACAGGGATTAATGCCAAGAAAGTGGAATTAATGGCTCCTAGAAACTTACTCAAACATGTGATTTCCTCAATAACTCTAAGAAGGTCCTCCTATACAAGGTCATAAAAACCAATGAAGAACTCGGCTAGCCAACCATATGGCTATTGGCTTTTATCCTTCTTGGAAGAGGCTATAACATATTTTAATTCCTCAGTAGATACTTCTTCCATTTATTTATTATCTTCTACTACTACAAAGATAGGGAAATAGGACGTTAGCTTCAAGATATCAACTATATTTTCCCTCTCATGCTCCTTGCATATTGATTAGAATTGTTCAATGTCGAAATTGCTAACTCTGAATTTTTTTATAATTATGCTACCTTCGTCATTTTGCATCTCCTCGATTGTGTTCAAGTTTTTCATATGATTTGAAACATTATGGAATAATTGTTTTTTTCAACACCTTTCTCTACCATGAAACTCCATTTTTCATTCGTCGTTCCACCTCCCTCCATTCCCAAATCCAATTCTTCTTGATTGCTAAAGCTCGTAATATTGATTTTTCCTCTTCACTGAAAACCCCAACGTCATTATTCACATATAATTTAGTAACTTCCTTCTCCACCATTTTAATATCATAATCTAAACTCATTAATTTATTATTATCCCATGAAACCACTTCTCCTTTTAATTTTTCTAGGGAAACTGCAAACTAGAAGTTGGCCAAATCCCTAACATTTGCATCAAAACCCACCCATTCTTTTCTAATGCAATTCCTAAAAGTCCTCTTCTTCCAATCACATGGGCCTAAAATTTAAAGGGTTGGTTGTATTATAGTCTTGCCTTTCCAACTGGATGAGAAGAGGAAGGTGACATAAAAACCCCCATACTCCACCTAGAATTTGGTTCTATCAATTTCTCTCATAAGACATTCTAAAATAAGGAATTTGTCTAATATTTTGGAAACTTTGGCCTTACTGGCCCTATTGCTTTTCCAGGTGAGTATTAGATTATAAGTTCAGCATATATTAATATTACTTCTTTGGTCTTGTGATAGAATAAATTTGTATGTCTGACTAGCTTATAAGACTCTCCCCAAACCTCAAACCTACTCAATGTAAAACTCAAATATCCACCAATAATGAGTCTATATTCTTTAATAAAACTTTGAAAAAAATATATGTTTCCCCAAAATCCTACCATTCTTCATAAGGACCATAGCAATTAATGACCGTGACCTTCTGGCCCAAATCTTAAAACAATTTTTTGACCAAATACTTGATTCAAGAAGATAATAGTTGATTAAAGGAATGTCATTTTTCCATCCTATAAGAACAACCCCCAAGTTTCCAATAGAATCTAATGCATGAAACTCCCAATCTCTCAAGATTTTCCACAACATCCCAATCATTTTAATCCCTTCCCCCATAGTTTCTTGGATTAGAAGATGTGTGGTTTAATAACTTCCATTAAGCGTGTCGAGGCTAGTATTTTTAAGGGACTGCTAAGGCCTCTTATGTAGATGTAAAACAATCATTTGGGAATCCTTGATGGGTTTTGTCTAACTCTAAGAACCCTAGTGTTTGACTTTCAGTTACTTTGTTTTATCTCCTTCAAGTTTTTTGTCTATGAATGGAAGGGAAGAGACTTCCTTCTAACGGAGGGAGCCGATGAATCCTTAATGGGATCTATACCTAACCCCCCAATATTATCTTTTGTTCCTTGCTCTAAAACCCCATTTCTAGGTCTAAGATGATACCTACTTTCATACCCACCTCAAGACAAACCTCTAAAACCAAATTCTACAAGGAAGAACCTGTAACTTGAGTGGACTCCCCATAAGGGTTTTTGAATTGGTTAATAGGGTTTTTTTTTCTTTCCAAAGGAAAGAAGGATTCCCCCACCCCATGGTTGAACCCTTATATTTATTCTTGTCCCATCATCCCCTCACAATACTCTCCACCACTTATAAAATGGAGGGTCATTCTTCTTTTTTTCCAAATCCAAAAAAACTAGTAGCAAATGGAACAAGAGCTTTAGGGATAATCTCCTACATCTTACCATGACTTTGAAAACACTAATCCTCTAGTTCTTTAACAAATTCCTTGCCAGTTAGGTCTCCTTCTTGAGGTGGAAGTGCACATTATTATGGAGCAATAACATCATGTTTCATTGCTTCTCCATTTGCTTCCAACTCACAAAATTATAGAGCTATGGAATCATTTAATGTCTCCAAAAAAAAATCTAGCTCCTTAACATTTTCCTGGGTTGGGACTCCCTTAAGTTCCTTATCATAAATTTTACCTTCTTTAACATTATATTTTGGGACATGTTTCCTCTTCCAAAACTATCTTAGAAAGGGAAGGGAGACAATCTTTTGCTATGTGGCCATAAATAAGGCATTGGAAACATCTAAATGGAACCTTAATATAGTTCGGTATTTGAGTATGGATGATAGACCTGACCACAATTTCCATACATCTATCAGGCCCTTACTAATGTCAACCTCTACCAAAATCCTAGCTGTCATCTTGAGAGCATTGTTCTTTAAAGAAACACCTATATTATATGTTTTTCCCATGTAATTACATGTATATATTTTCTTAGACCGGCACATCTTCATTGGCAAATTGTGTAGCTTGACCCAAACATGAATTATCTTTGAAACCTTTATTCAGGGATCAAATAAAATTGACCAGGGTTTCAGAGATAGGTATGTTGATCCCCAATACCATCTTCCTCCCAACACTATATTTTCATCCACCTTAGAATGAAACAACAAGACAATCCAACCTCTAGTTAACAAGAACAATTATGGCCTGTATATGAATATTGGAGCCCAAAAATGTTGGATCTAGTTGTTTAGGGTTTTCTTTTCTAGTCAACGACCATGGAATTTCCTGATGAGTGCATTTCCTGAGTATTCCAAGGTTTGATCCACCCTTACATCAACCCCAAGCACCATCCTTACCTTATCCTTCTTTGATTAACTACCTTCCTATCATTCTTCACCCTTAACCTCTCCACTACTACTTGTAATCCACCATAGGCCCAATTCCCACCAAGTAGAGCCTCCAAATATAATCCCAAGAAAATGAACCTCACACCAAACAAAACCTATTTTGCTAGGATATTTTGAATCGAGATGTAAATGGGCTCATTTTGAAGCATCAACGACACTTCCTTCAGGGATTTTTCTTGGAGTGACCAGTTTGGGGAAGATATGATCCAAAGCATGCATAACATTAAACTCACCATTAAGTCCCATAACCTTTGGTAGTGGTGTTTGATCAGTCCTCTACTGATATCCCTTTGGGTGTCCTAAGCCATGAACTTGCACTTTTAGGACCATCACCAATACCGAGATTCCTTAACAAGGAATCAAGAGGATCCACGTTTGTAAATTTTGGTGATTTTTGTACAAATCAGAAGAGCCCACGAAGGGCTAAACTTCATCTTCTAGACTAAGAGAATGACCTTTTGAAAATAAGGTCACAAAGATCTACTAATCTACATAGGGGTATTCCAATTAATCTAGGAGATCATCTTTGGGCTCCATCCTTTCAAACTTCAGAGACACTGAATTAGGATCAACTTTATGTCAAATACATTTTTACTATCCATCCCTATTCTATAAAGTCATTGATTTCTATCATTGTTGATAGATCAAATGGATATATAATTTAGTGATAAAGTATATATTGACAAGTTTCAAAATCCACTCCTATGGTTATTTATATATATCTATATATATCAAAGGAAAACATCATGGGAAAACACAAGGGATGCTTCCCCACATTCGTGGATGGAAT